>SCLG01000296.1:139643-154250 GCA_004367875.1 Oikopleura albicans | reverse complement strand
CAAAAAAAAGCTCTTCAAAAATGAGTCGACACATGTTTCAGGGTTTTTTGATATTTTGAAGACTTAGAGGTCAAAATCATGATTGTATTTTTTCGGGAATTTTGACCTCGTTTGAGAAATCGTCGATTCCGCGGTTTTTTCAAAATTTTTTTTTATTTTTCTTTGTCTCAGATTATTCGCCTTGAAATTTGACTCGATACGTGTATCAGCGATTTTTGATTCGGGCCAGTTTTTGGCAAGATTTTTGCAAAAATAGGGCGTTTCGTGCAAATTTGCACGAATGGACCCTTGGGAGTTAAGCCCTACGCCGTTATGTTTCATTTTTCCCGCTATGTCCATTATGTTTCACTATTTTCCATTTTGTGAAACATAAAGGCGCCCCTGTGTATATATATAATTCTGTGGAACACAATGGTCTTAAATGAGATTACAATTTTTTTGTAAATTCTGGAAATCAAATTCCTAAATTCAATACGAATTACGGCTTCAATTTGCACCTTTTTATTCGCGATAAATTTAACTACACCAGGTGCGCCGTTATGTTTCAAAACTAAACAAAAAAAAAGTATAACAAAAGGCGTACTGCGTAGGGGATTTCGCTGGAAAACGCCAACAAAAATTTAAAATTGTAACATAACGGGACGAACGGAGAAAATATTGCGCAAGACGTGTTTTTTTTTTGTATCACAACGGAAAATAGTGATTACGTAACTCAAAAGTATTGCGAAATACGCGTTTTTTTGTACAAATTGTAACATAACAGAAAATTATAACATAACGGCGTAGTGCGTAGGCAAAACGCCAGAAATTTTTTTTGCTAAAAAATTGTAACATAACGGGACGAACGGGAAAAATTGTAACATAACGGGGTGAAAAAAATTTTTTTTTGTTGAACTCTTACTGCAAGATTGATGTCACATTTTTTTGCGATTTTTTTGCGATTTTCTTTTACGTTCGTTTAATCCACCGCGAAACGACTTAATCGAAACTAGAAATGATATTCGTTTGACATTTTTAACTGCTCCGCTCTAAAAAGTCAAGATAATGACACCAGAGATTTTCCATTTTTACTTCGTTGCGTTTACTACATAAAAAAGAGACTAACTTTGGCAGTTTACTTTAAGTCCACGTGTACTCCGAAATAAGCTTTTTTGTGAAAATAAAAGGCATTTAATCAGTCATTCATTTAATTCTTTATTCAATAATCCACAGGTGTGTAAAAATATCGTAATGCTGTACCAAAAATTGTTACGATAGGTGTTTTTTCCAGTTAGGGCCATTTTTGGGCACAATTTCCCGTTCATTTGGCTAAAAACCGCTGCGATATGGCCCATATCTTATGGGTCGTTACGATATGCCCCCCGCATTTTCTAGATGACGATATTGAAGTTTTTGACGTACGGAAAAAAACTCGAGATCGGCTATCTGGAAAACACGAAAGAGAAAACGGCGGAAATTCATGTAAAATGCTGTGTAGCATTAGAGAGAATTTAATTTAAAGAATAGTTGTTTGTTGGTTTAATTTAATATTATCAACTAAATCAGTATCCATTATAGTTGTTAATCTGAAATAAGCCGTTTATTGTTTTTTAACTTCAGTGCCAACATAGGGCCCGCTCTGACATGAATCAAACTTGTCAACATGATTTAGTTCTTTAACAATTATCAAAACACATTTTTTACTACTAAATTTAGATTTAATTAATTTCTGTTAATCACATCGAAAATTACTAGTTTCGGTACTAATCATTGGTATCTTTTGATTTCAGTTCGGTCAAGCGAAAAGGATAAAATTGAGCAAAAAATGAATTTGAAGGTCAAATACCTGAAGGAAAAAAATTTTGCCAGAAAACAAATTTTAATCATTCGACGCAAAATGAAAAAGTGGATTGTGAAATATTATTTCATTTTTTCTCAATCTAGTTATTATTTGAGTAAAACACTTTCAAAGTCTAAATATGACACTTTTTGGGGCCGTCGAAGTCACTTAAATGAACATAAATGATTTTTTTTTAATGCGACAGTTTTTTGAAAAAATCAACATAACATTTGTTAAAACTTTTACAAAATAATGACATCTGTAAGACATTTCATTTATATGTGAACTATTTTTCGAAAAATTCCTATAAAGAGATTTTTGATGCCAGACATCAAGGCTTCCTGTCGGAGTTAATGCGGACGTTTTAGTTTGACTAAAAACAAACGTGTTTTTTTTTCGAAATTTATCCAAACACTATTTAAGCGCCTGAATAATTGCCTGAATATTAATTTATTATAATGAAAAAAAAATATATTTTGACAATTATGACCCCGAATTCCAACCCCCATTGGTTTTCGTGAAATCTTGAAAATAAGGAATATCTCAAGATTCTAAGAGTACAATTTGAAAGTCTTGATAAAAATCATACCGCAATGGAGTAATGTAATTTCAAAATTATCATACTCACTCTTCAGAGAAAACAACCACTCGATAATGAATTAGGGTGTTTAGTGTGAAATTATAATTTGAAATTATTTTCAAATGATAAATTTCTGAAAAGCTTATTTTAATTATAGTTATAAATTTAAATTTCTTCCATGATTCGAAGTTTTAAAAATCTGTATCAGAGGTCGGAAAACTTGTGATTCTGACAAAAACCGATCACGAAATCACACTCATCACAAAAATTATAAAAGTTTGAATTGCAATCACGCTAGAATAATGATATGATTAAAACTGGGATTTTTATATTATTTGAGCATTTCCAGTCACAATCACGCAAAAATCACAAAATTCCTATAATCACAGAATCATAGAAATCATATTTTCATTTAAAATCACACCGGTACAACCGGTCCGAAAAAGAATCACACACTCACTGGTCTCAATCAAGGCAAAAATAATAATCACATTAAAATCACAATGTGATTGTGAGAGTGATTTTATTTTCTGCTCTTTATGGTATCAAACGTTAAAAAAGTGCAAAAGTACGAAAATTTCCTGCTAAAATATGGATTTAGTTTTATCATTTCCAAATTCGTTTTTTTTTTTGATGCCAATTTTAGACACCCTAGTGTCAAGTTTTGCTCTTTTGCGGTATGTTGCAATATTTCGAGTCTCCCACTAGCCTTCAATCAGTCAGTTGTAAATCTCTTAACAACGTTGATTGGGGCTACTTGACTTGACGCCACTTTCATTCCAAAAAAAAAAATTGAAAAAAAAAGATTCAAAAAATTACTCTAAATTTGATTAGAAAACCGCAATAAGTTCTGGATCGAGGTACACTTTTAAAGAGCAGGTCACACAATTATTAACCAACTTTCTAAACATAACACAAATTAAATCAGCTTGTTAACTTTTGACGACCTAGGCATGCCATACAGTGTGTTTAACTTAACTGGTATAATTTATTTTGAAAACCCTCATCTACAGGCTGAGGTAATATAGATGCTAAGCCGTTTTTGGTTCGCGAGTGCGCTGAGCGAATATAAGTCACCAAAAACGGTTTAGCATCTATATTACCTCACCCTGTATTACGTATAATTTTCATAACTTAACACCCAGGGGGAAGTGCGTGTAAATAAACACGCAACTTGTTTTTTTCGTCAATTTAAGGCATATGGTGGCCCCGTAGAGCAAAACGGATGTTGGTGACCCCCTCTCAACTTTTCGAGAAAATTCGATTGACGGTGTTTTTTTTTTGCGTAGGTTGAAGATTTCAAACAGCTCTCTAGGGGGCCCTGGTGGCCCAAATCAATTTCTGAATAGTCAGATCGACGTAGTTTGACGAGCTCTAAAACTTTTCCAGTTTTACCAGAATTATTGCCAATTATTGTGAATTTTTGAAGTGCTGTGTATATAACTTACATGTTAGCGTCATATCTACTTAGAAAAGTGTAAGAAGTGACAACACCAAGTAAAAGTAGGAGCGTCTGGTAAGGAAGGGTTTCGAAAACGAAACCTACCCTTACTTGGGGTCCCCCAGTAGTTGTTAACTAGAGCGTACTGTTTTGAACATCATTTTTATTTTAGAACATTCAAGACACGCGGTATTGAATTAATATTTTTTCAACCAATCGAGATAACGCCATCTTGAGGTGTTTCAATGGCTTTCTTCTAAAAAGAATGCAACATTTTTTGACAAAATTTTTAGAAGAATAAATTACTAAAATTGAATAATAAAACTGAATAAGTTTAAAATTCATCACTTCAATAACGGATGAATGGTGAAGATAAACATACGAGCGCGGGTTTGGCGTTATTTTGTGACAAATGTTACACGATGATTTTTTTGCGTGCCCGGTAAACGGTGAGGGGTTAAATATATATCTTGCATACGAGCCTCGTACGTGGTATGACAGTTAAATAATATCTCCACGGTTATCTTGGGCAAATTCTAAACCTCTTTTTTGACAGTTTTTGACTTTTTTTTCGACGTAAACGAAAATTGTATACTGTCAAAAAACTTTGATGGAACGGGGCGGTATAACAATTGTTTCGTTTAGTTTTTTTCTAAATTTAGCCTAAACATCTAAATGTTTAATAATGTTACCGAAAAATATTATTAGTTAATTAATTTCATTTTCTGAAACTGGGCAACGTTCGGGCTAACAATTATACCAAAACATTTTTGAAAATATTAAAATAAGTATTTAGGATTCTAAAGAATTCTAAAGAATTCTAAAGGATTCTAAAGGATTCTGAAGGATTCAAAAGGATTCTAAAAGGATTCTAAAGTTTTCTCTTGAAAGCACGAAACCTGCCGGAATAAGGTGGTAAAATAACGTGCTTCTCTGTTTCTCAAATTTTGTGTTCTAAAAGGCTTAAAAACTAAAAAAGCGACAAGCGCGTTATTATACCTCATACAGTATGAGTCATACTGTATATAATATACATGAATTATGAAACAAATAGTTTCAGAATTCATATGGTTAAGCGGAAATTTTAAATAACAGTTAAAAATAAGCCACAAATCTGACAACCATTATGTGGTTAACCACATACTACGTAACGTTTTTTTCGAAATTACGTTAGGTTCTCATTTGGCCAAAATAGCCTGGCCAATAGAAGCCTGGGAAGATTCAACAAACAAAAACTTATTCGATTTGTGGTTTAAACTCACGTTGATCACGTAAAATTATACAACAGCTGCTTTTCTATATAGGGGTCTCTCGATGTGCATTTTTTGATTTTTGATCACATTGTATTGTTTGTCTATTATTTAATATGTTTTATACACTAGGTGCGCCATTATCTTTCAAAATCAAAGTGAAAAAGTTAGAGATAGTAAAAAATTTAAAAATAACGGCGCATTGCGTAGGCGTTTTATAAGATAATAAAATCTACAGAAAATATGGGAAATTAGCCATGAATTTGTGAGAAGTTTGAAAAATTTATCATACACCACCTAACACGATATGTTAACACCATTAACGTCAAAAACTGTTAACATAATGTAATTTTGTTAACATAATTTGGTAGGGCGTAGGCGGAAAAGTTGGGAACTTTTTTTTCTGGTAACATAATGTAATATAGGGGATTTTTGTTAACATAATGTAATTTAGGGGTTTGCTGTTAACATAATGAAAAGTGTTTACATAATGTGTTTAGACGTAGGTGATTGTTAACATAACGTGTTATGGCGTGGGCGGAAATCGAGGTTCATTTAATCCAAACAAGTGTTAACATAATGTAATTTTGTTAACATAATGTGTTAGGTGGTGTTCATTAAATCGACATCATCGGTAGAAAAAATATCGTAAAAATATAGTAAAATGAACCATCCAAATCATACCCACTGGTATTTTGAAATAAATGGACGCGGGGAGTTAAGCGCCCTAATCTTACAAGGAACGCTTCCATGTGCCAGATGACTAAACCGTAAATATCGTCTGGCCTAGTCATTTACTACCGTGATTCACCAAAAAGGGCTGATTCTTTTTCTTTTGGTGCAAAAGAGCGGTGCAAAAAACTGTTACTCCACCTCCGCCCCGCGGCGCCCAAGTCTGATTCACAACGGTTACCGACTCTAACTCGCTGCCGCACACTCAGTACTCAAATCGAAAATACATTACCGCACACATTCTTTTTTTGNGGGCGTGGGCGAAAATCGAGGTTCATTTAATCCAAACAAGTGTTAAGATAATGTAATTTTGTTAACATAATGTAAATTTTGTTAACATAATGTGTTAGGTGGTGTACATTAAATCGACATCATCGGTAGAAAAAATAGTAAAATGAACCATCCAAATTATACCCACTGGTATTTTGAAATAAATGGACGCGAGGAGTTAAGCGCCCTAATCTTACAAGGAACGCTTCCATGTGCCAGATGACTGAACCGTAAATAGCGTATGGCCTAGTCATTTACTACCGTGATTCACCAAAAAGGGCTGATTTTTTTTTTTCTTTTGGTGCAAAAGAGCGGTGCAAAAAACTGTTACTCCACCTCCGCCCCGCGGCGCCCAAGTCTGATTCACAACGGTTACCGACTCTAACTCGCTGCCGCACACTCAGTACTCAAATCGAAAATACATTACCGCACACATTCTTTTTTTTGACTAACCGTGTTTTTTTTTCTAATTTCAATTTAGAGACCGCGAAGAAATTGAGGAAGAGGAAATTGAAGAATCGAGGAGTTAATGGCGGAGAAACAATTGAGATATAAACTGGTTCCCATCGCTGAGTATGATTCGTTACATGATGAACTTGAGAAAATGCGGAAAGATTTAAAACGAGCCAAAAAACAAGGGTGGTTTTTGTAGTGAGCCTTAAAAATTTCTTTCTTTTTTCTTTCGCCGTAAAAATCAATTACAGCAAAATAATTTTTGTTTAATAATCAAAGTTTTTTTAGAATCGGAACAAAAACTTGCAAAAATCGTAGTTTTCTAAAAAAAAATAATTTGTCGAAAAATGTCAAAATATATTCAACCAACATGACCAACAAATATCTAAAAATATCTAAAAAATATTTAAAAAATCGACCCTACCACCCTTAAGAATATCCAAAAAGATCGAAAAAATATCCAAAAATCTCCAAAAAATCTCCAAAAATATCCAAAAATATCCAAAAAAATATCCAAAAATATCCAAAAATATCCAAAAAAACATCCCAAAGTATCCAAAAGTATCCAAAAATATCCAAAAGTATCCAAAAAATATCCAAAAATATCAAAAAATATCCAATTTTGAATATGAAAAATTATTGTGATATGGTTTTGGTGGCTTCAAAGACCGTTTTTATACTACGTTATTTTTGTAAACAACTTGACTGACCGGTCCTTAAAAATTATTGTGATATTCCAATAAATGGGCTCTGGTCAAGTTCATAGCTGGTCAGGGAATTTTCGGGTGTTTTCACAGAAACCACTAAAAGTTTCAAAACACGAAAAAGCAATCGAAAAACTCGAGAAGCAATTAGAGAAGAAAAGTTGCGAAACGCAAACCCTATGTGAAGACTACTTTTCCCTCGAAGAGGATTTTATCGAAATTACGGATATTTGTAATGAGATTATCGACATTTCGTTTAAAAATCAAGATCCGCTACCCCTTCCGATTGAAGGTCGCATGAAACAGGTCGTCACCGAATGTCGAATTAAACAAGTTTCGACGGAAATATTATAGCAGCAAATTTCGCCGCCTCATTGACGCTTCACTTGACTCCATTTTTTATTTGAAAAAAAAACATTACGCTTTAACTCCCCGAGCTACGATTGGTGAAAATAAAACCGTTCCCATAGTGACAACTATAAACCAAAAATACGTCAATTAAACAATAAAAAAAATATTTTGTCGCCAAAAAATAACGAGTTTCTAGTTGCACTAGCCAACTATAAGTTTATTATCCGCTGGCTTTCTTTTTTTTCATTTTGAGTTTGAAAAATAACGGCACAGTACCCAGCTTAACAAGTAATTGAAATAAAAATACGTTTAATTTTTGAAATAAAAAAGTGTTTGCAGTTCATATAGACAAAAAGCTTCGACATAATTTCATAGTGTCGTTAATTGAATACTGTCTATAAACAATAACGTATTGGCCAAAATGAGTTAACTCCCAAGGGAAAGTGCGTGTAAATAGACACGCAACGTGTATTTTTCGTCGATTTAAGGCATATGGAGGCCTCGTAAAGCAAAACGGGTATTGGTGACCTCCCTCAACTTTTCGAGAAAATTCGATTGATGGTGTTATTTTTTGCGTAGGTTGGAGATTTCAAACAGCTCTCTAGGGGGCTCTGGTGACCAAAATCAATTTCTGAATAATCAGATCGACGTAGTTTGACGAGCTCTACAACTTGGCTTTACCAGTTTTTTTGAATTATTGTGAAGTCATGTGAATTTTTTAAGTGCGTGTTTATTTACACGCATTTTTCCCCTACGGGTTCCCAAAAACTCGTTCCCCCTAAGAGTTAAAGTAACAGAATTTGTTGAGTAAAAGAGAGTTTAAAATAAAAACTGTTAACCGTTTATGTGGTTCATACAACGAAAAGTTGTGAATAACGACCACGAACACTAGTCATTTGAGAAGCTTGTTAAATATGCGGACAATTAACTAATACTGTAACCATCCGAAATTATATTTATGCTTTTGACCCCAACGCATTACCACGTTATGGTTACGATAATTCTGTTTTGGGTGCACCTGGTCGATTATTACTAGGCTGATTACAAACTTTATGAAACTATTTTTGTAAAAAAAAAAAATTCCGAAAAAAAATTTTCATGGACTTTCGTGCAAGGACTCGTCCATCGAACGGTTAATCTTGTTAGTAACTGTAAGTAAATTAAAATCTAAACGGACATAACGGTTTTCACTTAGCATATTATTGTTTTTATCGTAAATTTTTCAAATAAAATTTGATTGACATTTTTTTAACTCATTTGAAGCCCAACAATTTCACTTTGTTGAGACCAAATAAATGATCAACTTAACACGAAAGATTATTTTTCCATTTTTTGTAATTTTTTTGTTGGTAACTCCCAATTTCGTGTGCCTAATTTTAGGTCATTTGTAAAATTATTGCTTTACAATCATAATGCCAGTTAGGAAAAATCTAAAAAGGTCTAAATTTCATATAAATTAACTTTTAAAATCTATTTGTATTACATTACAAAGATTGAAAATGTCAAAAATACGACCAATTGTCTCTGTGGGTTAAATCCATGCCTCGGCCATGATATAATTTCACTTTATTTTCACATCAATCTATCCTGGGGGAGTTAATTGTTTAACCTTTGAAAAAATCCTTTGGAATAAAAAAGGTACGTTAACTACAATTCCATTTGCTTTTGTTCCAAAGTATATCCATGGCTTCAAAGGTTAAATTTGCATAACTTATCTTTTACCCTCTTTTGAACGAAAAAAAAAATCTGAGTCGCCGTTTATTTGATTACTCAAACATAATAAAGCTACCTTTCTCATTGACTATCATATTTGGTATTATTTCCTTTGTAAAATTGCATTTTTCGAAAAAAGCAGCCTTGTGCCATATGGCACAAGTTGATTATATCAATATCTGCTCCATATATTCTCGGAATATTTCGAAACGAAATTGAACGAGTCGAGAATAACAGAAAAAATGGAGGACAACGGCGCAGTACGTGGGTGGAAAAATCTAATTAGGAATTTGGAGTTTTTGAGAACCCGGAGGGGGAAAATGTGTGTATATAATTACGCACTTAAAAAAATCACAATAATTCACAATAATTCAAAAAAAACTGGCGAAGCCAAGTTGTAGAGCTCGTCAAATTACGTCGATCTCACTATTCAGAAATTGATTTGGGCCACCAGGGCCCCCTAGAGAGCTGTTTGAAATCTCCAACCTACGCAAAAAAATACCGTCAATATAATTTTTTCGAAAAGTTGAGGGGGCGGTCAGCAATACTCGCTTTGACCTACGGGGCCTCCACATGCCTTAAATCGACGCAAAAACAAGTCGTGTGTTTATATACACGCACTTCCCCTGGGAGTTAATAATCAAGGCCAAAATTTGGCACATATCTTTCGACAAAAAACATACTAATTCGTACGTTGTACCGTTTGCGTGAAGGTTAAATGTTTATCTTTCCGTGTGCTTCTAATATTTTTACACCGCAATTTATCTAAAGAATAAAAAATGTGAAACAGACGTTCTGAACAGAGATAAACAATTTTTCGGTGTGAAAAATAATATTTCTGTCAACTTTGTGCAACAGGTGTCTCGCGGTATGTCATTGCCTTTCTAATGAACTTAACATAATACATACAAAGAAAAACTAAAATTTTAAAAATTCAAGCAAAAATATTTCAAATTTGTTAACTCATAGGGGGAAGTGCGTGAAAAAAATTTTCGTCGATTTAAGGCATATGGAGGACCCGTAGGGCAAAACGGGTATTGGTGACCCCCCCTCAACTTTTCGAGAAAATTCGATTGACGGTGTTATTTTTTGCGTAGGTTGGAGATTTCAAACAGCTCTCTAGTGAGTCCCGGTGGCCCAAATCAATTTCTGAATAGTCAAATCGACGTAGTTTAATGAGCTCTACAACTTGGTTTTACCAGTTTTTTGAATTATTGCGAATTATTGTGAATTTTTTAAGTGCGTGTTTATTTACACGCATTTCCCCCTACGGGTTCCCAAAAACTCCTTTCCCCTGAGAATTAAGAAATTCGAACATGATTTCAATTTTGATTTCAATACAAAACGCTAATCCCGTAAATTATGAGTCATTATTTATGACCATTATGACCGTTTATCCCATATCGGCCGTTATGAGAGTAAGGAGAGTAAGTAAAATAATGACAGAAAGGAAGTTAAGTTTTGAACATAAACTTATTATGGAAATGAGCCGAAACGGTTTATAACAATCTGGTCAGTAATATTCTCACAAAGGGATAAAAATGGATTTTTCTGGTTTTCCGCCCGACCTCTAAAATCGGCTAAAGCCGGCACTTTCTCAGACAAGCCGGCGACTGTTCAAATATTGTTACATTATTGTTATAGAAACTATTAGAAAACAATGCAATTGTCATTAACTCCTATGGTACCGGGTATGCCGTAGTAATTAAGTAAGTACCGCCGGTACTTTCCCGGTTCCCAAAGTAAAGACTATTATACACTTCCGCGCAGTTATCCGGTAAGTTTCATGAAAAAATGCCAGATAAAGGCGTAGGGTCCCGGTTAAGTACACAACGCGTAGGCGGAGTAACAGAAAATACAATATAACATGTATGCAATATCACCTGACGGATAAAAGCACGAGCGGACTAACCTGTCGGATAATGGCGCAAGGGATTATACAACAGTTATTAATTTGCACACTTGTATTTACCGGTCATTAGTAATGACTCATACGACGCGAACCAGATGAAATTAAAGCGACTACAAAAGTTAAACCAAGGCCTTAAAAATCAAAACATTCTTAACTCTTACATGACCGTTGCGTCCCAAACATGACATATTATGACACATTTTCAAATATCATCATAAATAATCCAACGTGAAGGTCAGTAACACAAAAATTCGTTCTTTTTCGGTTTTGGAGTTCTAAAAAAACACGAGTCGGTGTGGAACGGAACATCAATCGTTGAACTTTGTCTCTTATGTTAATGAATCTCTTGCGTTTTGATAATTATTGTTTTTTGTTTCATAAGAATATTTTAGAAGTTCAATAGTTTTGTCAAAAAATGCAAAAATGTCACCGGTCGTGTCCGGAACATAATAAGTTCAAAAACGTAACATTATATTAGTGCAGATGGTTTGCAATTACTAGTTCGGTTAACAAGAGTTAAGAGCTCAGGTTTATACTATTTGCCACAAACTGAAAAAATAGGATTCGTATACACCACCTACATAAGTAAGTTAACGGTCAAAAAATGATCATATTCTTGTAGATAATCTACAAACGGAATAAAGTTAAATTACAAGCTGCGCGGGGAGTTGTTTGCGTGGCTAAAGGACGCTAGCCAATAGGAGGCGCCTTTAAAAAAGCATGAGCCAATAGGCGCGCTTGTCAATTCAGTTACAGACGCTTCGCGCCTACGGTGCATATTACGGTGCGGCTGTTCGGAAGACAAATCCATGCATAAACTGTATAGGCCAGTTCCTCTTTTACCTACGTGAAACGTGACCTAGTACGTCACATATAGCATGGAGTTTTCTTATCTTTAATAACGCCTACGCATGGGCGCCACTGTTTTTCACCGTTTTTTTCCAATTTTCGAAGCTAATGGCGCACTTGCTTTTAGTCCAGTTGAAAAAACATAAGTTTATGAAAGTACTACTCAGCGTTTTAGATGAATTTCCGTCATTTTTCCTTTGTAGCAATTTGCTTCTTTTCTTTTTTATTAATTTAGTAAACACAAGGCTTAAAAATGGGACAAATTAGTTCCGGAGACATATAATTCAAGATGGATCGGTGCTGAATATCACATATCCTAAATGTGAATAACCATGGAATATCAAAGACGATTGGTTACGCAACGAACGAACAAAAAAAACGTTAAAATTGGATTACTCAAACCGTTCAACTGGAATTTACTTCAGAGCTATCGGTAACGAGCAAATCTGTTTTTTTCTTACTTTTTCTTAATTTTTAACCCCATTCGGGAACTCCCTTCGGCTCAAGCGACTATAAAATTACACCACAATTATATATAGTCCACCTGCTGATAACACAAGCCGTCATTTTATTTTTGCTTGAATGAACTAGGGTGTCCGAGTTAAAGATAAAAATCTGCTTTGTTTACAAAAACGTTCAATTTCACTATTTTTCTTTGTGACTTTTATATAAATAATGACTGATAGTTACGTTGAATTGTCAGTTCTTATCTCGGATTATAGTCATTACAGCACCTACCTACGTAATTTAACAAAACTTTTGGATAAAAATGGTGTTAACTTACGTGCATTTTGTTAACTTACGTGAATTTTGTTAACTTACGTGGGTAGGGCGTAGGCGGAAGTGCTGGAAAACTTTTTGTTAACTTACGTGAATTTAGGCTTTTTGTCAATAAATGACAAAACTGTTAACTTACAGTCCATACCTAGTTAACGGGTACCTAGTTAACGGGTATTACCTAGTTAACGGGTACGATTTTCAGGATTTTTTTGCCTAACTAGTTAACGGGTACAAATATTTTCACAGAAAATGTCTAAAAAGGCTAGTTTTTCGTCCTTTTGAGGTACTAGGAGTTAAAATTTCAGTGTGGTTTAATTTATTTTTGTAATCAGTGAATCTAAGTCTATAAGATCAATAGCATTTTTAAGGGTGGTCTGCTCGATTTGTTTACAAACATGCATGAAAAAGAACACGTTATTGTGGACAAGGCATACATTCCATCAATTTGAAAATGCCATGTACACATTTTCCCCACTTTTGGGAATCAATTCCCATCATTTCACGCACCATAACTATTGACAGTGACCTTGAATTCGAGCCCGAACTTGGCACTTCCGGTTTAGCATTTTTGCTTCACAGTCCGAACGGCTTGTTGGATCAAATTCGTTTTTTGTGGNTACGTTGTTTGTTGAAAGACGCACTATTTTGACACTTTTGGCTTTAACGTGATCTTTTGAGATGATAGTTATGAAAAAAATTTTGTACCATATTATAAGACGTCAAATATTGTGTAAAAGAAAAAAAAATTGAATTTTGTTAACCCAATAAGTAAAACAAATTGAATTTTGATGGTTAACTCCAGTGGGTCACATGTGTTCGTATACAGTCGGTGACGTAACGAGTTGACACGTCACAAGTTGACAATTTGTCACAAGTTGACAGTTTGTCACAAGTTGATAGTTTGTCACAAGTTGACAGTTTTTGGGAGTTTTTTGAGCAAAAAAGGGGCAAAAGTGACGGAACAAGTTGATAGTTTGTCACAAGTTGACAGTTTTTGACGAAAAAAAAATCGTAAACAAAAGTGTCAACTTGTTACGTCACCGACTGTAACCCACACAGTGTCCCTTGTGATGATCATCACATGACCCCTTATGGCCGTTTTTAAAAGATGTAGTTTTACGGGGTACTCGAGCATGACGCATCCATCAGACGTCTCCAAAGTCATCTCAGGAAGATTAAAAAAAAAATTTGAGAAGATTTTTATCTTCAATTGAGATTTGAGGGCAAATAGGTCGTTGTGTGACGATCGTCACATATTGACCCCAAGACTCTTGGGCCAAGATTTAAATAACTAGTTATAGATAGATTGCACGCTGATGTCGTGTTAACATAAATAATGAAGAATTTTAGATGAATAATTTTCGGTACAAAGTTTGTGGTAATACATGTGTCCCATTAACGTAAGGAGGGGTGTGTACTACACACTGTAGAGCTTCTGAAAATTGTCCGATCAGTTGTTTTTTTGTCATTCAGCTTACATGTTCTAAACTTCTCTTAATAAAAAAATATATTCTCTTTTCTATTTGGCCAAAAGTGGTAATCAATTCGGGTACGGAAGCGTGTGGCGTCTAATCGGCCACCGTCTGTGGCATTTATCACGAACGGCGGATGAAGTAATTAATGTCGACTCGGCCCAAGACCCATTTGAAGCCGCATTAAGGTGGTACAAAGCCGATCAGTTCGAACGCTTCAAAATGGTTCACACCAAAAAGGCGTGTTCCAAATTGTCAGATAAACCATTAAAAAATCGAAA
>SCLG01000296.1:100330-133994 GCA_004367875.1 Oikopleura albicans | reverse complement strand
CCCTAAAATTAGGGAGAAATTATCGATAAAAATCAGCGCCTAAAATCAATCGAAGTATTTTAATGATTTACTTTATGAGATAATAAATACTTATATAAAAACATATTTGTATATCTGTATGCAATTATATACAGGGGGCCCAACCTACAAGGTATATGACTTAAATCGACAAAATATGGCTTAAATCGACGAAAAAACAAGTCACAAACACTCCCCTGGGAGGTAAGAGTGCCGTGCAGTGTTGGAAAAGTTGGCCTTGCTTTCGGAAAATTTTCACGTTTCAAAGACAATAGGGAACATGTGAGGTAGAAAAGGGAAAAACCAGAACAATCTTATACTGGTTTAGTTTCATGAAAATCGGCTGCGGGTTTCTAGTATACCGTGTCGGCATATTTTAAAATGATATTGGCCAATAGGAGCACCCCATTGCAAGAAAAAAGAAGAACATCGCTCTATTCTAGAAACGCTCAGCCGATTTTCATGAGACTAAACCTGTAGTTCCAATTTCGAAACCTGGTCATCTCTGCTAGTTTTGAATTATATACATTTATTGCAGCTATGGTATCAAGGTCGAGCCGATTTTGAATTTTTTTTTTTATCATAAATATTTGGTGCTCTAATTAGATCCATTTTTCATTTATACAGTGCTGAACTTTTATATTGCGGTTGGATTCGCCAGGGCGANGCATCATCTTGACGAAATCGACGAGTATGACGCGCGTTTTTCACGATTATATTTGCCACTGACCAGTCCATAAGGTAACCGGTCGACGAGCAAAAGTGTGGCAATGTTCGATTATTGTAAACTGTCGTCGGATATTTGTTTGTTGACGTTCTGAAAAAGAACATTTAACTCACCTGATACACAAGATTAATTGGGTCTAACAATTCCAATAAATATATAAACGCCAGCCTATCATTATGGTTTTATACACTTTTTGGAATAATTAGTCACGGCCGGACTCTCTAATTTCACGAACCAGTGCCATATGGCACTGCCGCGATCGAAAAAGTAGAAAAACGGGAAAGCAGGTGCTAAGGTCGTTTTTGGCCAAAAAAAGTTTCGAAAAAATTCCTAAATTTACCCTAGTTGGGCCATTTCACACGATGTGAACCGCTATGGTCAAAAATAAAACTAGCCCGAACGGTCAGAAGGATAATTATGACATACTGTAGGTCAGGATTTCGATCAATAATTTGTCGATCAAGGCACACAATCCGTCGACGAAAGTTTTTTTTCATCGCCGTCAGCGAGTAGTCCAAGTAAATTGTCTCCAAGTTAAGTTTAACGTCCGAGTCGGCCACAATTACCAGGGATTTTTTGGCGCAAGCCTCAACAAACCAATTAACCCCCATTAACACTTTTTTGGTCAGTGTGTAGCGGTTATCGTCAAATTCGCCTTTGAGGAGGTCTTCCTGTGAATTCGTGTCCTGATTGGTTAATTGAGGTGCCTCGGTAACATTTGAGATTGTCGGACTAGTGTTCACCAGGAAATAGAGCTCACGCTAGGGTTAAATCATATAGTTTTGAAATTTCAGAAACTTTTTTTTTCATTTTTTAGACAACGTTTTTCGACTACCGTTCTTGAGAATGTTTCAGAAAACGGTTCCTAGAACACATTTTAAAGTGCCTTTCTGAGCTCGTTTTAGAATTTTTTCGGATAAACTTTTTTTAGTAAAAATATGTTTTTGAGTACGGTTTTAGAGTAAATTTATAGGCACCGACTGAATGGGAATTACTTCTAAAAAGTCTAAAGCGGAATCCGTCGAAATTTTTTCGCTTTATCCACTTTACCCTTTTCACCTTTACACCTTATCACCTTTACACTTTATTACCTTTACACGTTATCCGTCATAAAAAATTTGATGAATAAAAATAGCTAAAATTGACACATACCTATAGATGATTTTTTCTAAAATTTTTCGACATTTTACACTTTATCCACTTTACACTTTATCAGCTTTACACATTATTACCTTTACCCTTTGTCCACTTTACACCTTTTTTTCGACATATTCCGCTTTAGACATTTTACCCTTTCGACATTTAAGAAAATTTTCCGATTCAGTCGGTGCCAATTTCTAGAGTTTACCGGGTATCAAACCTCAACTACTACGTTTCTTTTTAGGCTCACAAAAATGTATCAATTGAGGCTGGACACCCCGTAAGAATACGTTTTAATGTAGTTTTTGATGAACAAAAAACACTGAAACTGTGTAAAAGAAAATCTTAAAACTTTTTTCGAAAAACCGATTAAACTCGAACTGGTTAGTAGGAGGGGTCTAATTTTTTTTTCTACAGAAATATTATCGGGTATATTCTATCATTTGTAAAAAAAATCAAGACGTTTACTCTTCTATTTCATGTCCCTCATGGTGGTCCTACCCACCAGTTTACCAAAGAGTGACTTTTTATTTTACAATTACTGTGTTTTTCAGAACCAATCTCCCTTCAGCAATAAGATATAAAAGAAGCAATTATTATGTCTTGAAAATGTAAAAATTGAGACGTTTTCCTGTCAAAAATTGAAATATATTTCCGTTTGACAATTCCAACGCTTCAAAATTAGTGTCATTTAAAATACATAACACTTGTTTGATGAAAGTTTACATATTTAAACATATTTTTGTCTTCACTAGTCTGTCTATTTTAAAAACACACAAAAAGTAACGAAGCCTTGTATATTTATTACATATAAAAGCTGAAAATTGCCTTTTGTCCGCAATAAAAATACATCGATTATTTTCTAGAATGCGTCGCTTTAACAATTTTGACATCAAACCTAGATGGTGCCATAATTTTTCGTCAACCGATTTTTTCGTCTTTGTAACTTTTCGTCTAATGTCAGAAAATTACTTTTCATCTAAGTTTTTTTTCGAGAAACAATGTTTGAATAACCACAAGTTCCATCTAATTATCTTTTGGGCAAAACATTTTTTCNCTAATTTATTCAAAACACAACATTTTTTTTGTTTTTTTTATTAGACTTTTTTTAAGCTAAGTGAAACAAACACACCGGTGCGCTATTATAAGTCAACGAAACGATCGGGGAAAAAGGTGTTACCTTCTTGTAATTTTGATATTTTAGTAGAAAGTGCGTCAACTGAAAATAGAAAAGATGACGCGAACCGACTGTTAACTTCCGGGCATTTTGTTAACTTCCGTAGACACACGGTATATAGTACACAAAATTTGAACAATATAGATGATTGATAAAGAAATTAATATGTTACTAAATAAGAATAATATCAGTGTCCGATAATAAACATGGTTTTCTCAATTTGAGAAACAATTTGCTCTAGTCGGGAGCCTGTGACAAAACTGTGACGCTGGCGAAAACGTGCTATACCGCGTTTACGTTTAAAACGTTCAAGGGCGTCATCGTCATGCTCAGTTTTGGCATTAGCTTAATAAGGATTTTTATCGACGGATTAAATAAAAATAGTGCCATATGGCACGGCCGGGCGCAAGAATTAAGCAACAATGTTAAATTAAAATCTATAAACAGGATATGCCGTTAACCGTTCACTAAATTGTTTTCAAAACTGAACGGTTATCGAGTTTTCGGACGGTTAATGACTCAATGCGTAGGCAACTTTGTTGGGAAGTTTTCAAAATCAAAACTGGACGGTTAACGGCAAATATGGTGAACGGTTAACCGAAAATAGCCATTTTTATACACAGGATGCGCAGTTAACCGCCACCCTTCGCGGCGTCCTCAAATGGTGGTTAACTGCAAATTGGCGGTTAACTGCGCAGGCGTAGGCGTGATGGCTGGAGAATAGTGGTACCCCTAACTGGCAGTGAACTGCAAAAGTGGTGGTAAAGAGGTTGGCGGTTAACTACGCACCCTGTGTATAGGAATTTGATCTCCTATAAGTTATAGCCAATAACTAGGATGGGCTCAACTTGAGCCGCGCAAGGACTTTCATTTAAGCCTACTTTGGGCCCAATCGGAGAAAAAAAATTTTGACCTAATTTCAACCTACGCAAAATTTTCAAAATTTTGAATTTTTTTTGTTTTTTAAATATTTCAAAAAAGCTACAAAATGTTTATTCTGAGTTTTTTGTATTGTTTATGGTATTTCTACTGTAGCTCTAGAAACTTCAAAAACCGATAATTTTCGATTCTCAGGCACTTTTTTTCTCAACGTTTCTCAACTCTACTTTTTTGTCAGCATGTCAAGTATGACCTATCGGTAGATTTTAGCAACATTTTCGAGCTTGGGCTCAAATGGGCAAAGACTGGTAAACAAAAAACCGACATTTTCGCCGTTTATTGGCAAATTTTCGGTGAAAAGTTGAAAATCGGGATTTTTGAGTAGCACCATTCGATCCGCACGGTTAGATTACATATATTTCAATTGTTTCGGCGAAATTTTCCCGGAATCCATCCTAACTATAACCTATATGCTTAATACGTGGGCAGTTAAATCACAATATTTTAATATTATTTGACTCTAGGGATTAGACACCGAAAAATTTACAACATATAAAGTCATTGTACTCTAAAACTTATTAAAATAATGATTTGTGAAAATTACGGCCGACAGATTTTTTTTTCCTAAAATTTTTTTTTCCAAAATTTTTTTTTTCCCATTTTCGAATTATTTACACAATTAAGTTTATCCCGATAGTAAAACTGTTTTTCACTAAGATCGTTTTTAGTATAAATTACTTTTCATCTAAATTTACTTTTGAACAAAATCGCGTTTCATCAAAGTGCTTTTGCGTAATGTTACTTTTCGTCTAATGGAAATTAGACGAAAAGATACAAAAACGAAAAATTTATTAGACGAAAAATTACGGCACCAACCTAGATACCTTGTGAATTTTAGGAAAATCGGCTGCGCGGTTCTAGAATACCAAAAATTGAAGACCAATTTTCTTTTTATAATGTCGTATTCTCCCCTGAGGAAGTGAGGAGACATGTAAAGGAAAATTGGTTGATTCTAGAAAGGTGCAGCCGATTTTCATGAAGCTCACACGGTAGAAAAAATATGGTCACTTTTTCATCGCTGACAGGCTGTAGTTTTATCGAAATTGTCCGTATTAGACAAAAAATACCTTACCAAAGAAAAAATAATAATAATAAGTTTTGATAAAATACTGAAGATTAAAAATTAAAAAATGGCCATATTTTTACTTCAAAAAAAAACTTTGTCTGATTGAAAAATGATCAAATATGACGATCGTAATAATTAAGTGCCCGGCTAACTATTCTATTCGTGATTTTAATTGGCTCGTTAACCCGCAACTTAAAAGGACTGGTCTGATTTTGACTTTGATAAATTTGCTCATCATATCTCTGGAAATATTTTCGCTGAGATTCGCGCAGTTCGGTTTCGGCCAGTCGCGACTTCATCAAAACAATATAGTCAACATTTGGACAGTCTGGCGAATTTTCCACAATATCTGGAATATCTATTTTCTTTTCGAGATGTTTCATGAACGAGTTTGGAATCACCATGTTTGAAATAAAGTCTATGTAAAGGAAATAGACAAATAGTATAGACAGGGTGCGCACTTAACTCTCAGGGGAAGGAGTTTTTGGGAACCCGAAGGGGGAAAATGTGTGTATATAGACAAGCACTTAAAAAATTCACAATAATTAAAAAAAAATGGTAAAACCAAGTTGTAGAGCTCGTCAAACTACGTCGATCTGACTAGTCAGAAATTGATTTGGGCCACAAAGGCGCCCTAGAGAGCTGTTTGAATTCTCCATCCTACGCAGAAAAAATACCGTCAATGTAATTTTTTCGAAAAGTTGAGGGGGGTTCAGCAATACCCGTTTTGCCCCACGTGGCCTCCATATGCCTTAAATAGACAAAAACAAAACAAGTTGTGTGTCTATACACACGCACTTCCCCTGGGAGTTAACCGTCACGCCATTAACCGTGGAGTTGAGAGCCGAAACATAATTTCTACAGGTCCTGTTCCCTATTGTTGAGACTTTCTAGATAAATTGTCTACACAGTTTGCCGCGGCGCATGCCGTTAACTTTCTTATGGGTGGTTAACTGAGTACCCCGTGTACCGCACTGTACTTAACTGCTGGTTATCTAAAAATGTTTTTACTGTTTTTGAAAAACGTCCCATATTAGAGTATCGCCTACTCAGCGTTTAACATGAATTTCCGCCATTTTATGCTTACTTATTTTCTAGATGGCCATATTCGATTTTTGACGTGCGGAAAAAACTCCACTTTGGCCATCTGGAAAACGTGTAATACGTGTAAAACGGCGGAAATTCATGTAAAACGTTGAGTAGAATGAGAGCTTGGATTGCGTAAATTCTGGAAAAAAATCCAATTTTCCTCCACATAAAAAATAATGTTTCGGTTTTTTTTCCTGAATTTGTTTTCTCCAAAATACTACGGTGTATGGAGCTAATCAAAAAAGTCTATTTTCCAATTTGCCTGGGGTCTTATACGTCGCATTGTACACCAAGAAAAAAACAACAAAAAAGAACAACGAAGCCGAGATGGACGCCAGCGAATCGGATCCAATCTTCTCCTTAATTTTCTCTACACCTCTTTTCGCCAGTCCCCACATTTTTTTGTTCGGGGGGTGCCAAAAGCAAAAAAAAAAATGGTTTATTTTTTTTCCTCTCTCGTTACTATTTTCTCGTTCTTTTTTTTTGTCGAGCGTTTTTTTATGTGAAAAATACGCGCCTCAGTGCTCACTGGCACATGAAAAACGATCCCGTTACGTGATCAACGAAAATTATAAAAAAAAACTGCCGGTCACTTTCACCACTTTTTTTTTCATAAATGACAAAATCGATATTTTTTTTTGATGTTACGATTTTTTTTTCCTCTTTTTNTTCTGGAAAAAAAATCCAATTTTCCTTGAAAAAAAATACTTTTTCGGATTTTTTTCCTGAATTTTTTTCTCCAAAATAACACGGTGTATGGCAAGGCTCGACAAAGCCAGGCATTTTCATTGGGTTGGCTTGGCTTGGCGTTTTCCCCTCTCGAAAAATTTTGGCTTGGCTTAGCTTGGCTTTTTACATTCTCAGAATTTCTTGGCGTGGCTTACAAAAGCCAAGCCAAGCTATGTGCAAACAGCCATTGGTGCCGAGCCCTGGTGTATGGAGCTTAAAAAAAGTCTATTTTCCAATTTGCCTGGGGTCTTATACGTCGCATTGTACACCAAGAAAAAAACAACAAAAAAGAACAACGAAGCCGAGATGGACGCCAGCGAATCGGATCCAATCTTCTCCTTAATTTTCTCTACACCTCTTTTCGCCAGTCCCCACATTTTTTTTTGTTCGGGGGGTGCCAAAAGCAAAAAAAAAAAATGGTTTATTTTTTTTCCTCTCTCGTTACTATTTTCTCGTTCTTTTTTTTTGTCGAGCGTTTTTTTATGTGAAAAATACGCGCCTCAGTGCTCACTGGCACATGAAAAACGATCCCGTTACGTGATCAACGAAAATTATAAAAAAAAAACTGCCGGCCACTTTCACCACTTTTTTTTTCATAAATGACAAAATCGATATTTTTTTTTGATGTTACGATTTTTTTTTCCTCTTTTTCTCTTTGACCTGATATATTAACCACTCATAAAATATAGCATCAAGTACTGTAGTAATAATAAACCAAAATTGCTTTAGGGGGTGTCAAATGAAAATATTGTTTGAGGCATATTCGCTTATAGATTTATGAAATTTATTGCACTTGAACTTAATTGAACCAAATGTCGTTATACGTAGGCGTAGTTTTTGTTCCTCTCGACGAATTTTATTGAANTTAGAAAAAAATGAGGTTTTAACGCATTAATTGCAAAAAAACTGTTTTTGGCCGTTTACCAAGTTCAATTTATCATTTATTACTCGTGATTAAAAAAATTAACATTTATTTTTTCTGCGTTGTACGGATTCACAATCGCTTTTTCTATGTTGGATTTCACTGCCAATCCATTTAAGAAAGCCGAACAACCGAAAAAATATGTCTTTTTGATGGAAAAGGACAATCGTCCTTGTTTTTTGGTTGGGGGTTAAGCATTATTATGATGAAAAATGCTATCTTAATTGGTTTTAAAAAGTTATTCGTAAAATGTATGTCACTCCTTTATTAAAAATTTTCATATCGAAAATAGTTCCAAATGGGATTTATCAGCAGTGTTGGAAAAGTTGGCCAACGGTCGATTTTTTCCCAACGCCCAACGCAAGCGTTGGCCAACGCTCCAAATTTTTCCAACGCCCAACGCAAGCGTTGGCCAACGTTCCAAATTTTCCCAACGCCCAACGCATTGGTTGGGCGTTGGGCGTTGGCCAACGCATCCCAACGCCCAACGTTTCCAACACTGTTTATCAGATGAAAAATATTTTTTAAGTCTACCAGAAGTACATTTCATCAGAAAATACTGAAGTTTATATATGAAATCGGGAAAAACTGTTACTTTAAGCGGAACTGTTACTTTAAGCAGGTAGTGCGTGGGTTGAAAAAGTTACCACTATTCGTAAAAAAACTGTTACTTTAAGCGAATAGTGTTACTTTAAGCAGCGTTACTTTAAGCAGGTAAGTGGTGTACACTTAAAGTAACACTTAAAGTAACACTATTCGCTTAAAGTAACAGTTTTTTTACGAATAGTGGTAACTTTTTCAACCCACGCCCTACCTGCTTAAAGTAACAATTTTCGCTTAAAGTAACAGTTTTTGTGTTCATTTTGGTGTTACTTTAAGCAGGTAGGTGGTGTAGTAGAGTACAAACGGAAAAAGAAGAAAGATTAGACAATAGTGCGTAGGCTTGGGCACTTAAACAGAATGGGCACTTAACCAACCCATTCTTCTTTTACTTGGTGAGAAACCGTTCAGATATGGGTTCCACAATTGTATTTGTTTTTATTTAACATATAGGATCAACAGAGGCAATTAACTGTTCGGTTTCGATTTGATCGCAATTTTGTTCGTAACAAGGTTCTTCGCAGAATACCGGTTTGCATTGAAGGTCTCGATTTTCGAAAATGCTTTTATCATCTCCACGACACCGGGCATCTGTTACTTTAAGTTCCACCGCCATTGATTCGGTTTGATGCAAAATCTAAAAAAATGAATACAGTTTAACTCACAGGGGGAAGTGCGTGTAAATAGACACGCAATTGGTTTTTTTCGTCGATTTAAGGTATATGGAGGCCCCGTAGGTCAAAACGGGTATTGGTGACCCCCCCCAACTTTTCGAGAAAATTCGATTGACGGTGTTTTTTTTGCGTAGGTTGGAGATTTCAAACAGCTCTCTAGGGGGCCCTGGTGGCCCAAATCCATTTCTGAAAAGTCAGATCGACCTAATTTGACGAGCTCTACAACTTGGCTTTACCAGTTTTTTTTGAATTGTTGCGAATTATTGTGAATTTTTTAAGTGCGTTTTTATTTACACGCATTTTCCCCCTACGGGTTCCCAAAAACTCCTTCCCCCTGAGAGTTAAGTAGAGGGGGTGCTGAATAACAATCGCTTGTGCTAAATAAGGGTCTGTAGGGCTAAATAATGATCGCTTTTTCGATTAAATTTATCTTTCCAAATAAGGCTCACTAATTTTACGATCGCTTTGTTGACTAAACTAGTCTAATTCTTAGTGTGCTAAATAAAGGTCGTTTTTCAAAAATTGTTAACCGACCCTAAATTCGCACCCTCCTCCCAGTTTTGATAGTGCAACAATCAACAACAACTCGACGTATTACACCTTGTTCAGATTTTAGGCTATAATTAACAGCAACGTTGTCTTAGGAACTATGCGTATAAAACGAAGGGAAATGTGTACACTAGGTGCGCCGTTATATTGCCACTATTTAAATTTTAAAATAGCATATAACGTACGATTTCAAAAACAGATTTCACGCAACCTGAAAAGGTCTTCATTTTCGGCAAATAAAAGTTATTTTTGGGTTTTTGTTTTTCAACATTGGCCAAAAATAAATTTTATTTACCGAAAATGAAATTTTTTTGAGGTTTCACCCAACAGTTGACCCAAAATCGCAAACAATAGGCCAGTGTTGGAAAAGTTGGCCACCGCTCCAAATTTCCCCAACGCCCAACGCAAGCGTTGGCCAACGATCGCATTTTTCACAGCGCCTAACGCTCCCAACACTTTGCGAATAAAATTCAACCAGCGCCCAACGTTTCCAACGCGTTGGCCAACGCACCCCAACGCTCTCAACCCTGCAATAGGCCCTACCTGAACAATGGGATAGAGTGCACATCCGTTTTTGACCAAAAAGCGCACCTCCCGCGTGTGGGAGTCAACGAGTGCACATTCTTCGAGACGTAGACTGTATCTGTTTTTGGTCGAAAGTGAAAGTAGAGAACTCTCTGCCATATCGATTCGGGCGTACATTGTGTCATCAAGAAATAATTTACTTTCTTTTGGTTCAATTCGTCTTCGATTTGGCGAGGCTGGAGCTATTTCGGACGGCGAAAATGACCGAGTTAAACAACGATATAATTGGCTAATGATTTTACACACTTCGCCCTAAGCAACGTTAACTTACGGTCACGGTAAAAGTGCATTGGGAGGGCGGCCACATGTCGACCGGTTAACGTTTGACCACGCTCGTCAAGGTCACTGATTGAGGTCACCGACGGCACTGGACCAGGCTAGGCCGATTTTCGTAAAATTAAAAAAACAAACACAAAAAATGGCAAAACATTACTTAACACGATATTTTTACACATTTTTCTTAATATCCGTGATAAAAAATAATCACTTTAAAAAATACCAAAAAAAAATCATCAAAATTCCGTGTTAAAAAAGTTTTGTGTTAAAAAGTTTAATCTTCAAAAAAAAAGTTGGCGTTAGTAATATTCGTTTTAACGAATTATGCACGTTTATTCCCTGTTGACAATATCGGTTTTAAAAATTTTGGAAAAAAAGTTTGTTAAAATTATTCGCGTTAAAAAAGAGTGCGCCACGAAAATAGTCTGGTTCTGTTATCATTTTTAGAAACCTTGGGGACATAAAAAGTGTGGAAAAAGTTATTTTGGTCTATATCCGGTGCGCAGTTATTGGGCCACCCTTTATCGAACCCGTTTTCCCCCTAGTGTTTCTTTGGGTCTTAGAAACTTTCTACAACGTTTACAATCCTTATTTTCTACGATATTTTAGTTATGTAGCCTGAGGCTTGTTCAGGATCAACGCTTGTGAAGGAGGCAATGAGTTCAATGTGACATTCATATCGCAGGAGCATCTAGAAATCTAGAATTACAACAACCATTTTATAATCTAGAATTACAACAACCATTTTATAATCTAGAATTACAACAACCATTTTATAATCTAGAATTACAACAACCTTTTTATAATCTAGAATTACAACACCCATTTTATAATCTAGAATTATAACAACCAGTCGTATCGCCTTTTTCTTTACAGCCTTTTTCGTGTAAAAAATCCCATTTCTTGACAGATTTTGGCCCGATGAGTCATTATGACGCGTGCATGTGGTCTATTTCTGCCCCTAATCGAAAAAATGTTCTCATATCTTGACAGATTTAAGGCCCTATGAGTCATGCGAATCTGTGTTCAAAGGTTAACCTGTGGTATTGATAACGACGGGTGGACGATGTTAATCCAAACATTATTTCCATAGCTGGTTTGACTGACATGACCAACGTTAAAATCTAAGCGCTCGTGATTATTAGCTTTAATAACTACCTCCTAGGAGTTAAGCAACGCCTGGCGGTGAAGAGTACTACAAAAATGGTCGCGAAAAAACCCGTTTATGAGTACTTTCGCGACCACACCATTTAGTCGCGAATCGTTGTTCAAAATATGGTTTCGCGACACATGATCGCGAAATTGTGTTTTCGTTGAGGTTTCGCGACAACTGTTTTTGTAGAAAAAAACGGTCGCAAAATCATATTTTGAACAAAGATTCGCGACCAAATGGTCTGGTCACGAAAGTACTCCACAAATGGTCGCGAAAGTACCTCAATTTATACCAAAACGTGTCAGAAAGAAAACATCCGATGAAAAGGACGATTTTTTTTTCTCAGTTATTACGTAATATGATGTTTTTTTAAATAACCACGAATCAATACAGTCGGAGTAGGCTATATCGGCTGACCAGCTCTTTTCTCCGGACATTTCAAATCTGCAATTGTCGTTTTTTGGATTATGAAGAACGAAACCGTTGTAGTCATAAATTGATGATTTCCCAACGTACATCATTTTCCTAAAAAATTTATTATCGAGAATTACGGTGAAGGGTACTTTCGCAACCATTTGGTCGCGAATCGTTGTCTAAAATATGGTTGTTTTAAGCAAGGTTTTGCGACCTTTTTTTTCTACTTAAAACAATGGTCGCGAAACCGCACCCAAAACCCCATTTCGCGACCAGGTGGTCGCGAAACCATATTTTAAACAACAATTCGCGACCAATTGGTATGGTCGCGAAAGTACCCCACTACAAAATTACACAGCCATGGATTTCAAAGGTGAACAAAAAAAAACGTTCATTTGACTTAACATACGCTGACTTTTTTTTATAAAATTTTGACTAGGGTGTCCTAGATTTAAGAACAAAAAAAATCTCTCAAAAAAATGCAAACTTTTCAAGTCATCTGAAGGCCAACTTTAACCGTGGGCCCCCTAATTTTGACATGAACCTTATCAAAAGTGATACACCCCCTGCGCTGTTATCTTGCAACTATCGCATGAAAAAAATCCGCAAGATAACGGAGCGAACGGAGACATCTGCAAAATAACAGCGCAGGGCTTAACACATAAAGATAGGGATTCCTGGAAAATTAGCCGAAAAAAATCTGCAAGATAACGGAGCCAACGGGAAACTCTGCAAGATAACGGGTGACAAGATAACAGCGCAGGGGGTGTACGTTGTTTTTTGATGATTTTCAGGGCAAAACCTTTTTTAACCTTCAAAATTTAAAGTTCAAAGGCATTAAACGCGTACTTCTTGGTGTTTGTTGATATTAAATGTAACAATAGTGAATAAAATATGTGTTCAAAGGTTAAATAAACATTTTCCGGATTTGACAACTTTGTGGTCTCCCCATGTAATCTTCCTAAAAACATTTTGTGAAGTTTGCATGGAACTTTCAGGACAACAATGTTTTGGCGGTTCCATTTTAAGTTTATAGTCATTATCATATTAAAAACCTAGATGAGCCCTTTTCAGACGCTGTTCAATTATTGATAAAATTTATTCTCCAATCATAAACGGCCAAATTGGGCACAAGGGTTTTGTATTATGCTATAATGCTGAAATTGGTTCAACATAAAGGGGTCATTGGCGGATGGCTGGAGTTCAGGAGTTAATAAGCTATGCATGGAACATAATGCTTGAAAATAATAGGTGATGATTACCGGTTGTTCTGGAGCCNTTTTCTCTTTGACCTGGTATATTAACCACTCATAAAATATAGCATCAAGTACTGTAGTAATAATAAACCAAAATTGCTTTAGGGGGTGTCAAATGAAAATATTGTTTGAGGCATATTCGCTTATAGATTTATGAAATTTATTGCACTTGAACTTATTTGAACCAAATTGAACCAAATGTCGTTAAACGTAGGCATAGTTTTTTCCTTTCGCCGAATTTTACTGGAAAAAACAGTTTTGAACGTAACATTATTACACCGCTCAAATTTTTGATAAACAAAAAATTAAAAGAGTAGACAGTAGTCTACGAGCGGGGAAAAAGAAAGATTAGACAACAGTGCGTAGGTATTTTTTTTCGAGATAGAAAACCCCTTTAGGACTGATTTGGCAGCAACCACGAGAAATAATCAAAAAAAGTGGTGGGTTAACTCCCAAGCGGAAAAGGGGACAGATTTGCGGCAAACGCGTTAAAGTAACTAAAAATAATAGAAAAAACTCGTTGAATCTAAAATCGGTGAAAACCGAACTTTTTTGAAATAATTCCAGATGTCGACATTTCTTGGAGACGTTCAAAGAAATATAGAAAACGCTCTATGTCCGCACAGTCTCTTTTTTAACGTATCGCGTGAAAAATATGCGGACACGGATTTGCATAAGCCACAATGAAACAGTTGTCGACTCATTTTTTTTGCGGTTATGCTTTTGAAAATACAATATGTAATCCTAGGTGCATCTTGAGTATTCTACCGGTTGAGTTTCATGAAAATCGGCCGAGCGTTTCTAGATTGTTTGTAAATTTCTTCGATTGGTTTGTTAGGGTCTTTCTTAGGGTACTTGTGTCGTGCGAATCAATCGAAAAAATTGACAAACAATCTAGAAACGCTCGGCCGATTTTCATGACACTCAACCGGTATCTGAATTTCTAAATAGCGAAAAGACTGTTTAGTGACATTCTAGAGCATTTTTTCGTTTATAAGGCCCATTCTTCGTTTACTGGACCAAAATCGTTCAAATATGGGTTCCCAAATTGTATTTATTTATTTAACATATAGGATCAACAGAGGCAATTAACTGTTCGGTTTCGATTTGATCGCAATTTTGTTCGTAGCAAGGTTCTTCGCAGAAAACCGGTTTGCATTGAAGATCTCGATTTTCGAAAATGCTTTGATCATACCCACGACACCGCGCATCTGTTACTTTAAGTTCCACCGCCATTGATTCGGTTTGATGCAAAATCTAAAAAATGAATACAGAGGGGGTGCTGAATAAGGGTCCCTTGTGCTAAATAAAACGCAAAAACATAATTACGTCAGATTACAACACTAAAATCGCCTAATAATGGGTGTGCTTAATAAGGGTCAATGTGCTTAATAAGAGTCATTTTTCAAAAATCGTTATTCGACCCTTAATACGCACACCCCTGTAAAGTTTAAGTATAGAAGGGGTGCTGAATAACGATCGCTTGTGCTAAATAATGATCGATTTTTCAATTAAAATTTATCTATTGTTCCAAATAAGGCTCACTAATGTTACGATTACTTTATTGACTAAACTAGTCTAATTCTGGGTGTGCTAAATAAAGGTCGTTTTTCAAAAATTGTTAACCGACCCTAAATTCGCACCCTCCTCCCAGTTTTGATAGTGCAACAATCAACAACAACTCGACGTATTACACCTTGTTCAGATTATAGGCTGTAATTAACAGCAACGTTGTCTTAGGAACTATGCGTATAAAACGAAGGGAAATGTGTACACTTGGTGCGCCGTTATATTGCCACTTTAATTTTGAAAAATAGCAGATGATTTCAAAAACAGATTTCACGCAACCTTCGTTTTCGGCAAACAAATGTAATTTTTGGGCCTTTTTCAACATTAGCCAAAAATAAATTTTATTTGCCGAAAATGAATTTTTTTCTTTTTTGAGGTTTCAACAAAAAGTTAGCAAAATCGCAAACAATAGGTTATCGCAAACAAAAGTTAGCCAACGCTCCAAATTTCCCCAAAGCCAAACGTAAGCGTTGGCAAACGTTTGGATTTTTCACAACGCCTAACGCTCTGAACACTTTGTGAATAAAATTTAACCAGCACCAATAGGCCCTACCTGAACAATGGGATAGAGTGAACATCCGTTTTTGACCAAAAAGCGCACTTCCCGCGTGTGGGCGTCAACGAGTGCACATTCTTGGAGACGTAGACTGTATCTGTTTTTGGTCGAAAGTGAAAGTAGAGAACTCTCTGCCATATCGATCCGGGCGTACATTGTGTCATCAAGAAATAATTTACTTTCTTTTGGTTCAATTCGTCTTCGATTTGGCGAGGCTGGAGCTATTTCGGACGGCGAAAATGACCGAGTTAAACAACGATATAATTGGCTAATGATTTTACACACTTCGCCCTAAGCAACGTTAACTTACGGTCACGGTAAAAGTGCATTGGGAGGGCGGCCACATGTCGACCGGTTAACGTTTGACCACGCTCGTCAAGGTCACTGATTGAGGTCACCGACGGCACTGGGCCAGGCTAGGCCGATTTTCGAAAAATTAAAAAAAACAAACACAAAAAATGGCTAAACATGACTTATATACACATTTTTACACATTTTTACACATATTTTTACACATTTTTCTAAATATCCGTGTTAAAAAAGAACCACCGTGTTAAAAAAATCACAAAAAAAAATCATCAAAATTCCGTGTTAAAAAAGTTTTGTGTTAAAAAATTTAATCTTGAAAAAAAAACTGATCCTGTTAACGAATTATTCACCTTTAATTATTCCGTGCTGAAAATATCGGTATTAAAAATTTTGGAAAAAAATTTTGAAAAAAAAAATTGTTAAAATTTTTCGCGTTAAAAAAGAGTGCGTCACGAAAATAGTCTGGTTCAGTTATCATTTTTTGAAACCTTTGTGACATAAAGTTATTTTGGTCTACATCCGGTGCGCAGTTATTGGGCCACCCTTTATCGAACCGGTTTTCCCGCTAGTGTTTCTTTGGGTCTTAGAAACTTTCTACAACGTTTATAATCCTTATTTTCTACAATATTTTAATTATGTAGCCTGAGGCTTGTTCAGGATCAACGCTTGTGAAGGAGGCAATGAGTTCAATGTGACATGCATATCGCAGGAGCATCTAGAAATCTATAATTACAACAACTATTTTATAATGAACGTTTTGAAAGACCTTCCGCCCGCCCTAACTAGTGTTGCGAAAGTTGGCCAACGGTCGATTGTTTCCCAAACGCCCAATGTTTCCAACACTGGCCCTAACTAATTAATTGTCCAAAATGCCGCTATGTACAAATACTCCGAAGAAATACGAAAAACACGTTTTTATTTCGTAGAAATAGGAAGTATAGGGGGTAGGCCAATTCCGGAACGGTTAGCAGAAAAACGTCCAATTCCGGAATGTTTTTTTTATCTCAAAAAAGATTTGAAGTTCCATTCCGTAACGAAAAAGTCTAATTCCGGAACGGTTTGGCTCAAAATCGCAAAGCGTTCCAAAATTGGCCTACCCCCTGTAGTCTATATTTTAAAGTTTTCTCTAAAAAATCGTGGTGCGAATTTGTACGGTTCAAACAGCGTTGGGAAAGTTCGCCAACGCTCCAAATTTCCCTAACGCACAATGCAAGCGTTGGCCAACGCTCGGATTTTTCTCGACGTTCAACGCTCCCAACACGTCGGGAAAAATTTAACCAACGCCCAATGTTCCCAACGAAATGTTCGACATCTAGTTGTAATATTTTTTATATTTTTTTTTGCATGTGCAGTTAGCCCGCAACCTAGTATTTTACAAAATTCCAACCGATGTGTTCACGAAACTGTTGTTCAAAGGTTAACCTGTGGTATTGATAACGACGGGTGGACGATGTTAATCCAAACATTATTTCCATAGCTGGTTTGACTGACATGACCAACGTTAAAATCTAAGATCTCGTGATTATTAGTTTAAGTACTTCCTAGGAGTTAACTCCCAGGGGGAAGTGCGTGTAAATAGACACACAACTTGTTTTTTCGGTGATTTGAGGCATATGGAGGCCCCGTAGGGCAAAACGGGTATTGGTGACCCCCCTTAACTTTTCGAGAAAATTCGATTGACGGTGTTTTTTGCGTAGGTTGGAGTATCAATTTATGAATAGTCATATCGACGTAGTTTGACGAGCTCTACAACTTGGCTTCACCAGTTGTTTAGAATTATTGCGAATCATTATGATTTTTTAAGTGCGTGTTTATATACACGCATTTCCCCCTAAGGGTTCCCAAAAACTCCTTCCCCTGAGAGTTAAGCAACGCCTGACGGTGAAGAATACTTTCGCGACCATTTTTGGTCGCGAAAAACCCCGTTTATGAGTACTTTCACGACCACACCATTTAGTCGCGAATCGTTGTTCAAAATATGGTTTCGCGACACATGGTCGCGAAATTGTGTTTTCGTTGAGGTTTCGCGACAACTGTTTTTGTAGAAAAAAAAATGGTCGCAAAATCATATTTTTAACAACGATTCGCGACCAAATGGTGTGGTCGCGAAAGTACTCCACAAATGGTAGCGAAAGTACCTCAATCCCGCCTGATGCCGAACAAATTAAGGATGGTACTGTTAACCAAAATGTGTCAGAAAGAAAACATCCGATGAAAAGGACGATTTTTTTTTCTCAGTTATTACGTAATATGTTTTTTAAATAACCACGAATCAATACAGTCGGAGTAGGCTATATCGGCTGACCAGCTCATTTCTCCGGACATTTCAAATCTGCAATTGTCGTTTTTTGGATTATGAAGAACGAAACCGTTGTAGTCATAAATTGATGATTTCCCAACGTACATCATTTTCCTAAAAAAACTTTTATCGAAAATTACGTTGAAGGGTACTTTCTACTCCACTTGGTCGCGAATCGTTGTCTAAAATATGGTTGTTTGAAGCAAGGTTTCGCGACCATTTTTTTTCTACTTAAAAACAATGGTCGCGAAACCTCACCCAAAACACCATTTCACGACCATGTGGTCGCGAAACCATATTTTAAACAACAATTCGCGACCAAATGGTGTGGTCGCGAAAGTACCCCACTACAAAATTACAGAGCCATGGATTTCAAAGGTGAACAAAAAAACGTTCATTTGACTTAACATACGCTGACTTTTTTATAAAACTTTGACTAGGGTGTCCTAGATTTAAGAACAAAAAAAAAATCTCTCAAAAAAAATGCAAACTTTTCAAGTCATCTGAAGGCCAACTTTAACCGCGGGCCCCCTAATTTGGACATGAACGTTATCAAAAGTGATAGGTTGTTTTTTGATGATTTTCAGGGCAAAACCTTTTTTAACCTTCAAAATTTTTTAACGACCATATATAATTTCCAGTCTTTACTCCCTTTGCGGTCTCGGTTTTCTCAAATCATAAACGGCCAAATTGGGCACAAGGGTTTTGTATTATGCTATAATGCTGAAATTGGTTCAACATAAAGGGGTCATTGGCGGATGGCTGGAGTTCAGGAGTTAATAAGCTATGCATGGAACATAATGCTTGAAAATAATAGGTGATGATTACCGGTTGTTCTGGAGCCGGCGTCGTAATTGAACATCTTCAATGACAATATCAATTTTAGCCGAATTCGCCAAACATGTTAAAGAAAGCGATCCAAGTTCACATCGGTCACCAAAATACATCCTTCCTATAATTACATATTTTTTGGAGGAGACCCATATTGTGCAAAAATGTTGAAAGTATATTCTCAAAACGGCACCGTGGTTTTTGGAAGAAATTGCTAAAAAAGTTTTTCGGAAAAAAAATTTAAAAACGTTTTTGGAAAAAAATTTTAAAAGAGTTTTTCGAAAAAAATCAAAACAAAAAGTTTTCCAGGGAACATACTAGAAAAGGGTTTTCGGATAAAATGTTTTTTGGGGAAAATGTTTTTCGGAGAAAATGTTTTCCGTAGAAAATGTTTTTCGAAGAAAATGTTTTCCGTAGATAATGTTTTTTGGAGAAAATGTTTTCCGTAGAAAATGTTTTTCGAGGAAAATGTTTTTCGTAGAAAATGTGTTCCGTACAAAATGTGTTACGTAGAAAATGTTGTCGTGAAAAATGTTTTCCGTATAAAATGTTTTTCGGAGAAATTGTTTTTCTGAGTGAAGGTTTTTCAGAGAAAATGTTTTTCAAAGAAAATGTTTTCCGTAAAAACTGTTTTTGGAGAAAATGTTTTCGGAGAAAATATTTGTCGGAGAAATTTTTTTTCGGAGAAAATACCTAATACAACGTCAATTGATTGTCATTCATTATGATAGCAGAAAAAATTCCTAAAAAAATTTTGAAATTGTTTTAGAAATCTTTTTATTGAATTTTCCCTAAAAAACACGTTTTTGCTCAATACCGGTGAAGTTTTCGATACACCATACTAAAATTAAGGTTAAAATGGGCGGAATTCCCCAGTCACCAAATTTCCCCCAATATCCGTTCTTCCAAAAAAAAAAATCGAAAAAACTTTCTCCGTGGTGCCATTTCATGACAAACCTTGATTATTGGAGCATACGGAATTTTTACAGAGACATCCGTTTAGGCAATCGTCGTTTGTTGAGCATCCACTTAAGAAAAATAATTTGAGTTTTTTGTCGAGAGTTGGCATAATAAACTGGGCGCATGTAGGGCTCAACGTGAACATGAGAGTGATGCCCGACCAAAGCCAAAACAAACCTAACTTGCAAAGACAGTTCTTAAAACAAAAAAAAAAATAGAAAAAAAGAACAAAAAAAAACGTTAAAGAAACTTATCTCTTTCCGCAATCAACTATTTAGGGGACTCTCAACTCTGTGGGGTTTGCATGTGCCAAACGGCACACTATGTATCGCTCGGAGCACAATTCTTGCCGCCTACGCTATCTAGAAACTCAAATTTTCAGCAAAAAAAGAAATACAATTCTGGTAAGTAGCTGTTTTTTTTCTAGAATTTGGCATACAGGGGGTCACTAAATTGATATACATCGGGTGCGCAGTTATCGGGCGGGTTTCGCGACAAAAAAGCCTTAATCGGGGGTCGTATGGAACCTTACTAGTTCGACGCTCGGGTGCCCGATAACTGCTCAGGGCGGAAGCGGAATAAGGTAAAAATATGCAAAAAAACGCCTGATAACAGCACAAGCGGGAAATTTGGTCATGTATATCCCAAAAAATGGAAAAAACCGCCCGATAACAGCAAAGGGTGCCCGATAACAGCACAAACCCGCCCGATAACTGCGCACCCGGTGTACCTTAAATAGGGGTCTCGCTTTGACCACATGAAGGTCTGGGCAGAAATATTAGTACTCCAAAGAAGGGTCACCTTTAAACATTTCGGCTAGAAGAGAGAAAAATCTAAGATTACAATTGGCTCTTTTATAAAATTTTAAGCGCCCTTGAACTGGCGAAAAATGGATATTTGAAAACCTATCTTGCCCTACAATTTTCGAGATATCGAAGTATATTTCCGTAAATATTTCTGATAAATCACGCGCAAAAAGTATTATTTCGAGTTTTTTCGAAAAATAGATCCAAGAAAATTATTATCCAAAAATAACGTTAATCGTACCTGGAGACAACGAAGAGGCAAAAAAATAAACGAATCATTGCTGCTCGTGATTTGGGTCCATTAGTCCCAAATTCAGTTCCCAAAAATACACGTCTTGTTTATTTACATTAACTCGTACGTCACTCCCCGCGCAAAAATGATGACTTGATAAATCAGGGGCAAAAAAATTATGCGGTGCGAAAGACATAAATGCGTCTCACCGACCGCGCCATAAAATAACAAAAATAATTAAACAGAATTAATCCGCTCAAGTCTAATTAAAGACATATTCGAAATCGATCATCGAATCGCTAATGGCCGGATTGGGCACAGAACAAATAATGGCAATATTTTCTGTTTTTCTTTTTTTACCCCATAAACACCAATGAAACGCTTTAACCCTTGAACACAGTTCCCCGAACACATAGTCCGGAAGTGTGTCCAAACTTTCGACTAGTCACCTGGGTTATTATATAAAAATAATTTTTCTAATTTTTTTATAAATACCTTTTTTGAAAAGCCCAATTATTCAACGCATATTGTTAATACACTTCAAACGAAAAAAATTCTAGATAACGCCTGAAACGGAAATTTCAAAGTAACGGCCTAGTGTGTAGGCGGACATGTTGGATAATTTTTCCAAAAAAATATTTTCATTGGCTTGGTTTGGCTTTCTCTGTCTCGAAAATTTTTGGCTTGGCTTGGTTTTTTCAGCCTTGTGCCGAAAGCCAACCGAGAGCCCTGGTAGAATCCGAATATTGGTTCCATTTTGACGAGTTAGACTGTAAATATGGGTTTTCAAATAATGCGTAGGTGTTAAACCTAGAAAATTTGGACATAACAAATGTTATTTCAAATCAAAATTGTTATTTCAAATAGATAGGTGGTGTATGTAGTTCCCGTTGAGTTACAAACCCGTCAGTTATTCCAAGCCGTCAATTTGCTACAAAAAGGTAGTAATAGATATAATACTCATATTGTGAAATGTTGCATCTGACAGAAAGACTGTTAACATCTGAATTTTTTATAACTTGAAAAAATATGGCTCTTCTTAAAATTGCTTTCGCGAATAGAACATATTTTTTACATCGTCATGCGCCGTTAATTGCACTCTATTATATAACATTTTCTTTTTAATTTTTTTAATGAACCATATCCCCCCGCTTACTACACCAGTTTGAAAATCAGGCTTTGAAAATTTTTCGAAAAGTAGCTGGAAAAACATTAAAATTGGTCTTGTTTTGATTAACTCGCAGGAGGAAGTGTGTGCATATATGCACACGGGCACTACTGGAAAACGGAGAAACTGGAAAACGGATAAAATTTTCTCCGTTTTCCAGTTTCTCCGTTTTCNAACGAAAAACACGATATCTAGGGGTTAAATAATTTTTTTCAACTTTTTATGCGTTTTTTGAGGTTTTCATAAGAAAATCTCAAAGTCGCATGAGAATTGGCTCCGTAGGCCCTCCAGAACTCCTATGGGAGAATCGTCATACCTTTTTCCTAATTTATCACGTGACTCGTTGAACTTGACCTTGATTTTTCAAAAATATTAAAAGCTAACTTTTCAAGACGAACATTTTGGCCAAAACAGTTTTTTTTCGAAAATTTACCTTATTTTTTTTTCAACTTACAAACCCGTCACTCATTCCAGGCCGTCAATTTGCTACAAAAAGGTAGTAATAGATATAGTACTCATATTGTGAAATGTTGCATCTGACAGTAAGACTGTTAACATCTGAATTTTTAATAACTTGAAAAAAATATGGCTCTTCTTAAAATTGCTTTCGCGAATAGAACATATTTTTTACATCGTCATGCGCCGTTAATTGCACTCTATTATCTAACATTTTTGTTTTAATTTTAATTTCACAGATTTTCGAAAACATTTAAAATATAGTTTCAATTTCCGGCTTTTGATTATTTTTCAAATCAAAGCATGTTTAAAAATTTATTTAATTTATCTTCCATTTATTTAATTCAAATATTTTAATTTAAAATTTCTCATATCATGATAATTTTTCAATTTAAAATTATTACTCAACCTTTTTGGGTTTTTGTCAAATTGTCCAACTCTCATTAGTCAAAAACATTATTTTCCGTTAACCGCCACTTTGACACTTTCACCCTTATTTTCAATTAACCGCCACTTTTTCCAAGTAAATCGCCTACGCACTGCGCAGTTAACCGCCACTTCTGAAGTTAACCGCCAGTTTAGGACGCCGCGAAAGGTGGCGGTTAATTGCACATCCTGTGTATATGAACTACGAGCCCTGCGCCGTTATCTGGTCGGCATTTGCAGTGGAAAACATTTTGTTACGTAATAATGAAGTAATCTTTAAAAGGGCGTAGGCGGGATTTTTGATGGAAAATATTCCCTGAAAATTACGGCGAAATGAAGGAACGAGCGAGAATTCCGGCTAGATAACGGGCCCCCTAAATAACAGCGCAGAGCTTGTTATCAGCAAAAAGTTGCTCAAAAGTTAGAAAGTCACTTAAAAAGTTATTTTTTAAAAAGGAATATGAGTACAATTTTTGAACCATGAACACAGGGTAACCCACTTAACCGGACTATTTGCCATTATCCGGCAGTTTTTTGTTCGAAAATTTTCCAGCAAAACGCCCACGAATGTAGTCATTAACCGGCAGTTTCCGTTCATCGGCTGGTTGCAATTTTTACCCGATTCCGCCTACGCATGTCCCCATTAATTGGACTATTTGCGGTTAACCGGCAGGTTTCACAAAAATGTTTGGTGCCGGTAAATGGGTTACCCGGTGTAATAAGAAGCACTTTTATCACAATGAAGCTTAGAGTCTCAATTATATTGACCCAGATTCAAAATAATTGGAAAAAAAAACGCAAAAAGAATATATATAATACGAGTGGTCTTATGAACACAAAGTGTTCTAAGTGACAATTGCCGGCGCTTGTCCAAGTCATCACTATTTTATGAGCGCACTTGGACCAGACCTAAATTCTAGATGGCTCATTTAACCATCTCTAAAAAAGGGGAACCGAAATTAATATGTCTTTCCCACTACTCGTCTAAATCTTTTATATATGTGTTGTATGTGAAAAATTTACCACAGGTGACAAATATAGGGTTCTCAACCCATAAAAATCTGAAATAAATACGGGACAAAAGACCAAAAAATACGGAGTGGGGTACTTTGGCGATCATTTGTGGTCGCGAAAAAAACCGTCTATGAGTACTTTCGCGACCACACCATTTGGTCGGGAATCGTTGTTCCGAATATGGTGTCGCGACCACATGGTCGCAAAATGGTGTTTTGGGTGAGGTTTCGCGACCACTGTTTTTAAGTAGAAAAAAAATGGTCGCGAAACCTTGTTTAAAATACCATTTCGCTGTGTGAACAAATCTAAATACAGTCAGGTATCTCTAGATGTGCATTTTCGATTTCAGAAAAAAAACGTGCACATCAGGAGAGACATGCACATCTAAAGAGACATTGCTCGTCGTACACACGGACAATTTGACCGTCTTTCTAGAAGACTATTAACTAGGTCATTTCTTTTTCGGTACAGACACCCTATGCAAAGTGAGGAAACCTAATGTTACTCTCGGTCAATGAAGATACAAAAAAAAAGAAAGACAAGATTTAGGCACAATCTACTTTAGCCACACAAATATGTGTTTTATTTTTTCCTGTACGTACTCTCTAGTAAGTGAACACATTTTAGAGTACCCCAATGAATCAAATTATTGTGGTTGGTTAACATAATCAATTATTTTGTAGATACACCACTTAACCAATTATCTTACCCCCAAAAAGTGGTAAGATAAAGTAATTATACCAACATATGGTAAGCCGATTTTGAATAAAGGTCTGGTGAGTAAGGGCCGCTAATGCAAAATAAGGGTCGGTATTGGTAAATAACGGTCGCTGATTTTCAACAAAAATATAATTGCTCCAAATAAGGGTCGCTGTTTTTTGGTGTGCTGAATAAGGCTGGTTTTTTCAAAAATCGACCCTTGATACGCACCCCGTACATTAAAAATATTTAAGTCCTTCAGCTTGGCAACCCTACTTATACTCGGTGTTTCACATGAATTTCCGCCATCTTTTCTCCTGCATTTTCTAGATAGCGATATTCGATTTTTTGACGTGTGGACAAAAACCCGAGTTTAGCTATCTAAAAAATACGAAAAAAAACGGCGGAAATTCATGTAAAATGTTGAGTAGTATTTATGAAAATCCAAAAAGGGGTTTTTTATCATAAAACAAACCACATGGAGTTCTTCGACATTAAAAATTCATCGCCTAAAATGTTTATTAAATGTTTAACAAATTATTAATATGCCATTGTTAATATCTCGCAAACTTCAAATCAATAAGGTGTGCCCTGAGATGCCACAGATTCGCTTTGCAGAATAAATTATTTGGTGAACAAACAACTCGGAAAAAAGTTTATTTCGTATGCCTATCATCCATTATTATATAAAAATGTCTATTTGTCGTTAAGCGGCCAGTTTTGACTTTTACAATTTCCCCTCAAAAAATCGCCTACGCATTGACCCGTTAACCGGCCAAAATCCCGCTAACTGGTCAGTTTTTAAAACAATTTAGTGTCTTATTAACGGTGTACCCTCTGTATATTTTTGTACTTCCGGTGAAACATTAACAAAATTCGCTATTTATTAATTCCTTATTTATTAATTAATTTCAGTCCTTATTTTGGTTCGATGCCGTTTTGATATTAAATTAAGCATTTATGTCGAAAGGTTTTTTTTTTCACTTTTATTTTACAAATCATCTGGCAGGATGCTCAAACAGNAAGTCCAATTTTTCTACTTAGAAAGGCCAATTAGAAAGGCCGGTTATGTCCGAATAAGTTGAAACTTTGTATGAGAACTTAGAATACCCATCGCTAAGTTCATGTCAGTTTTCAGAAGTATACGAGTATTATTTCTATAGGTTGGTCATTTAGGAACGCCCCCTAGCCATTACCGTATGGGGTAGTCCCCACGGTTGAAAACTCCATCAATTACTCTAACTTACGCGGAGAGTCATTTGCGTGGGTAAAAGACGCTAGCCAATAGAACACCGTCTGAAAACATTATGAGCCAATAGGCTTCGCTTAAAATTCACTTTTCAACCGTCCACGCCTACGGAAAAGTACTGATTCCGGTATTTAGTAACAAATGGCGGTTACGGGTGAAAATAGATTTTGAAGATTACCTTTTGGGAATTAAGTAGTTTTGCCGGAGAAAAATTGGGTCAAAATTTTCGATAAAAATTTTCCAAACATTCCGCCTACGCCCTGCGTCGTAATCGGGTCAAAACCCGTTCTCGGGTCAAATGTTTCCCTCCAAATGTTGACCCGATAACGGCGCACGTGGTTATGAGAATTCTCAAATTTTGTTTTATCAATTCCCTAGTATCGCCTCTAAAGTATAGGTAGGGTAGCTAATGGCCAGCTGACATTTTGACCCGATTTTCAAGTTGCTCGAATTCACCCACTAAGATGAGTTCTAACGGTAATCGACCACTGCGGAGTCGATGACAGCACTTAAAAATCACAAAATTGTACCGGTTAAGAATAAAACCAAAGTAACCGCCAAAAATCCAGTTTTTTAGCTGTCCTATATTAGCCCAACTTGAGCTGCTCATGTCGCCTCTATTGAATTTTCTTCCAAAATAAAACGGACAATCCGAGGTGATTACCGTGGTACTAGTGAAAAATCAAGTCGGTCAGGCCACTGTTTCGTATAACTCGTATCTCAAGCGGCCACCCTATGTATAGGCTATACAAGTAATAAGAAAAAATCAAAATAAAACTAATTTTATTACAAATATACTTGGGCCAATTTTGTGCTCGATCAGAGTTACACAAATTGAGTTTTTCCCAAAAGTCTAGGCTGAACTTCAGCCGCTGAAGTTAACTAACAAAAAAAAATGAAGAAATTCTTACTTGTTTTTTCGAGTTGTTATGGTAACGCAGCCAATAAAAATTGGCAGCGCGAGACAATTAAGGTGTAATGCTTATAATGTCCATTATAAATTAGTAATTTAAAATTACCATCAAAAACTGTTTTCGAACTTTTGTGTGATATTTCATGCTCACACCTGCACAAGTTGAGGTAAATGCCCAGGGGGAAAAGAGTCGGAAAATTTGATCAAAAATAGAACAAAGTCCTCTATTGTGAGACCGCCTGTATACACGTTTCTTAATAAAATAAAAAGTCACTTATTATATTTGATCATAGTCTAATTTTGTTACTAGGGCTCGGCACATAGGGCTCGACACATTGTTACTAGGGCTCGGCTCGGGATTGGAGCGGAAAAATTTTTTTGGCTTGGCTTGGCTCGTCGCTCTAGCTCGAAAATTTTCTACCCAGCCTTGATTGTTACCTTACTCTTATCAACTTAAAATCCCCTTAGGCTCAAAAATTTTCTTAAATTTTTGCTCCAACCCTACCGCAGTTACCCTACGTCGCCTCCCCTGTGATATCTAAACTTTATTCATTTTAAATAAACTCTTTCATAATGAAACTTTCATTTCGCTTTTGGCGTTTTCAAATAAACAAAAAAAATATATATAATATGACGAAAAAAGATAATAATAAAATATACAATTATAAGGACCATAAAATGTTGTTCAAAAATCAATTCCCTATAATAACTCCAAATAAAAACTAATTTTATTACAAGTCCACTTGAGCCAATTTTGCGCTTGATCGAAATGCCGTGGAGCAAAAAGAAGGAGGAAACAGAGAAAAAGAGAGAGAAAAGGCGTACATGGATTCCGAGAAAAAAAAAGGAGAGAGAGAAAAAAAAATCAATTTGCTTCGTGCATACCCTAGTAGCGAATGCATATATTTTGTATGCGTCGTTTTGTTGCAGTCGTCGCCTTCGGATCGCTCGTCGGGTTGCTCTCTTGCCCTCTCCGTCTCATCTTTTTCTATTTTTTTTTCTAAAACTCGAAGTCGTTTCGGGCCCGCCCTATTTCACAGTGCTCCCCGTATATTTTTTGTGTTGTTTGGTGTGCCCAGAAAGACAAAAAAAAAACTTGTGTCGAAAAAAAAAATTTTTTTCCCATCCACACAGGTGCGGGACGACAACACAAAAAAACAAACAAACAAAAATAGAAACAGTTGTTTGACAGTTTTGAGAGATTTTGACGAAGAAAGAGAAAAAAAAAACAAAAAAACATTGACAGCACACAAAACTGAAATTTTTGGGCATAATGCGGAAATTGCAGTATTCGGAATCCATTGGGTCCTAAAAACGAACCAGAGAAATACAAAAACAGAGAAATAACCAAAAAACAAACAGCAAAACACATAGAGAAGGAAAGAGGAGAGAGAAAATAACCAAAAAAAGGGAGAAAAGAGACAGAGATCTTCAATACGGCATTTGGGCACGTCGGAGTTTGCAATTTTTCTTTTTTTTTTCTCTCTCTCTCTCAAGTTGTTGGGCACCCTTTGTTGTCCGTTTTTTGTGGTGAATGGTTCGTTGAATGGCAATTAGGAACAAACATTCAATGATGTTATAATGTGGAGAAATGAACGATATCGAATGCAGTTCACTCATTGATCCTGAAAATGAGGAAACAACCAACACAGGTTTGATCCACCCTATTTCCGTCCAGATTATTTGAAAATCTAGAAAATTTCATTAAAAAAAGCTTTTTAGGGCGGGGGGAAATCCTTAAAATGAGTTTTGGTCAGCTAAAGTTCAAAAGCCTCATAAGACGAAAACATTTTCAATTTTTATTTTCCGGAAAAACGCGCTTCCACTAAAAGGGCTATTGAAAAGGGTTGTAAATTTCTCCCAAAGTTGATTTTGAAAGAATTTTACAAAAATCGTTTTTCGAAAAAAAAATTGTCTTTTCAAAATATCGGTTTTTTGAATAGATCGCCTGTCGAAAAAGTCGGCCTTCTAAACAAATCGGCCCGATTTCACGTGACCAAAAGCATAGCTCCGATTATTTGGATTTTTAGCCTAGTGGGTAATTTTCAGGTGTACAATACGATCAGATAAAATTTTAGTCATTTTTGGAAAATTTTAGTCATTTGTGGAAAATTACAAATATGTATTTTCCGTGAATTCCATTATCTTTGAAAACGCCTACCCAATTATCTGGCAATAATCCGTTATCTTTGAAAACGCCTACGCAACTATCTGTCAATTATCCGTTATATTTCATTTTTCAAGATAAGCGCCAACATAGGCTATGTTTTTATATTTGTCTATGTAGCCTTGTAATTTTATCAAAAATATGGATGGCTTATATCCGGAAGCAACCCCTAATTTCCAAATAACAAAATAAAAACGTGTAAAGTTTGGATAAGGAGTGTGTTATCGACGGGCGTTGATCCGCAGGGGATGATCCGACGGACTGTTTCCAGCCGCCTTGTTTTTGCCCTACTTACCAGATTTTTTTCATCCCCACAATTTAATACCAATTTTCAATTATTTCATAAAATGCTGAGCAGTATACAATTGGTATGGTAACGAAGTGACAGTTTTTTCCGATTTTATATCAAAAACTGTCACTTCGTTCCGTCACTTTTGCTCATTTTTGCCCCACTTCAGTCCAAAAAACACTGAAAATTGTCACCTCGTTCCGTTACTGGCACTTTTTTACCAGACCACCTATAACTGACGCAAATAATCAACGGTTACAACCAGGGATAACAAATTAATATGCTTACAATAAGGGTGGTTATAAGGTCGTTCATTTGTGAAGCTACAGTTTTTAAGTCACATCTTGAAAGTTTCGAATTCTCAATTCTCTTCCGGTATTTTTAAAAAATCGGGAAACCAAAATATGTTATTTTCATAAATTTCATTTCTAAAGTCTGAGCAAGCGGCAGAAAAAGGCATTTAGCTATTATTCTGTACCAAACTAATGTGTAACGGGCGTTATGCGGTAGAAAATCTGATATTTTATATCCACCGAAATTTGTGAAAACGACAAAAATGTTAAAAAAAAAGTCCCAGAAAAGTTCAAAAATACGAAAAGAAAATAAGATCACCTGCGCCGTTATGTTACCACCATCAAATCGCAAAAACTGGTAAAAGACTTTGGTAACACGCCTAATGGGGGTAGGGCGTTTGGTTTAATAATAATTCAACAACGAACTTCATTAAATCACAAAAAGTGGTAACATAACGGAATTTTGTTAACAGAATGGGTGGTAACATAACGGCGCAGGTGGTGGTTACCAAATAAAAGCATAAATAACCTCCAAATTGTTTTGTTTTCTAGATTGTGGTGGTAAATGCCCATTGGCTATATTTTTTCAGTATTATGATGAAAAAAGACTGAATGACTTTATAACCAACCAGATGTATTTTCAGAGGCCCATTCCGGTGTAAGGTCAATTAAGGACGGGTCTATAGAGTTGTTTACAAATAATAATCGAAAACTTGAAAACTAGCTTTTAGTAAAACTTTTATGTGTTTTATGAATTTGTTTAGGTTCTACTACAATTATAAAGTACAAACAAGTTCATTATCGAGGAATTTCTAGAAAAAAATAACGTCCAAAAAATTCGTTCAAANGTGTTTGGTGTGCCCAGAAAGAAAAAAAAAACTTGTGTCGAAAAAAAAATTTTTTTTTCCCATCCACACAGGTGCGGGACGACAACAAAAAAAAACAAACAAACAAAAATAGAAACAGTTGTTTGACAGTTTTGAGAGATTTTGACGAAGAAAGAGAAAAAATCAAAAAACATTGACAGCACACAAAACTGATATTTTTGGGCATAATGCGGAAATTGCAGTATTCGGAATCCATTGGGTCCTAAAAACGAACCAGAGAAATAAAAAAACAGAGAAATAACCAAAAAACAAACAGCAAAAAACATAGAGAAGGAAAGAGGAGAGAGAAAATAACAAAAAAAAAAGGGAGAAAAGAGACAGAGATCTTCAATACGGCATTTGGGCACGTCGGACGTTTGCAATTTTTCTTTTTTTTTTCTCTCTCTCTCTCTCAAGTTGTTGGGCACCCTTTGTTGTCCGTTTTTTTGTGGTGAATGGTTCGTTGAATGGCAATTAGGAACAAACATTCAATGATGTTATAATGTGGAGAAATGAACGATATCGAATGCAGTTCACTCATTGATCCTGAAAATGAGGAAACAACCAACACAGGTTTGATCCACCCTATTTCCGCCCAGATAATTTGAAAATCTAGAAAATTTCACTAAAAAAGCTTTTTAGGCTAGAAAAAATTATTTTAAAATGAGTTTTTGGTCACCTAAAGTTCAAATGCGTCATAACTTATGACTCATAAGACGAGAAAATTTTTATTTTTTTTATATTTTCCAGCAAAACCGCGATTCCACAAAAAAGGCTATTGAACAGGGTTGTAAATTTCTCCCAAAGTTGCGTTGCGTTATCGTCAATTACTTATCGAATTTTTTTTTTCAAAATATCGGTTTTTGAAAATATCGCCTTTTGAAAAATTCGGCGATTTAAACAAAGCGGCTTCGTTTGACCCGATTTCACGTGGTAAAAAGCATTGCTCCGATTATTTGAATTTCAACCTAGAGCTTAATTTCATATGTATAATACACGTAATACACGTAATAAGCAGTTTCAGACGCCAGCGCCGTGAGCGCGGAGGGTCTGTAACTGAATTACAAGCCACGCCTATTGGCTCATTATTTTTATAGACGCCTCCTATTCGCTAGCGTCCTTCAGCCACGCAAATGGCTCACCGCGTGGCTTGTAATTTACGTTACAGAAAATGTATGTATGTTTTTTGCAATATCAGAAAGTTATTTTACATCGGAGTATTGTTTTTATGTAATAACGAGTTTGGTCGAAAAAACCTTGTATTTATGTAAAATTACCTTTCTGTCGATTTCCAGAATTCAGAGTTATAAGATAATAAAAAATCTATAACTACCAAAAATGAAAAAAAAACGAGCAAACCATCAAATAAAATTTTAGTCATTTTTGGAAAAATTTAGTCATTTTTGGAAAATTACATTTGTATGTTTTTCCGTGAATTCCGTTATCTTTGAAAACGCCTACGCAATTATCTGTCAATAATCCGTTATATTTGAAAAACCTACGCAATTATCTGTCAATTATCCGTTATATTTCATTTTTCAAGATTAGCTATTTTTATATAATCTTTTTATATTTGTCTTATGTAGCCTTGTAATTTTATCAAAAATATGGATGGCTTATATCCGGAAGTAACCCCTAATTTCCAAATAACAAAATAAAAACGTGTAAAGTTTGGATAAGGAGTGTGTTATCGACGGGCGTTGATCCGCAGGGGATGATCCGACGGACTGTTTCCAGCCGCCTTGTTTTTGCCCTACTTACCAGTTTTTTTTCATCCCCACAATTTAATACCAATTTTCAATTATTTCATAAAATGCTGAGCAGTATACAATTGGTATGGTAACGAAGTGACACTTTTTCTTCGATTTTTTGTAAAAAACTGTCACTTCGTTCCATTACTGTCACTTCGTGCCGTCACTTTTGCCCCACTTCAGTCCAAAAAACTCTGAAAATTGTCACCTCGTTCCGTTACTGTCACTTCGTTACCAGACCACCTATAACTGACACACATAATTAACGATTACAAACAGGGATGATAACAATTAATATGCTTACAATAAGGGTGGTTATAAGGTCGTTCATTTGTGACGCTAAAGTTTTTAAGTCACATCTTGAAAGTTTCGAATTCTCAATTCTCTTCAGGTATTTTTAAAAAATCGGGAAACCAAAATATTATATTTTCATTAATTTCATTTCTAAAGTCAGATCAAGCGGCAGAAAAATTATCTGGCTATTATTCTCAACCAAACTAATTTGTAACGGGCGTTATGCGGTAGAAAATCTTACGTGACCTTATATCCACCCAAATTTGTGAAAACGACAAAAGCTTGTTCTACAAATATACTTTGTATGACTTAAAAATTTTCGAAAAAAGTCCCAGAAAAGTTCAAAAATACGAAAAGAAAATTATATCACCTGCGCCGTTATGTTACCACCATCAAATCGCAAAAACTGGTAATATAAGGCGACTTTGGTAACAAATCTAATGCGGGTAGGGCGTTTGGTTTAATAATTCAACAACGAAGTTCATTAAATCCCAAAAAGTCGTAACATAACGGAATTTTGTTAACAGAACGGGTTTTAACATAACGGCGCAGGTGGTGGTTACCACCACCGTGGTGGTTACCAAATAAAAGCATATAAAATAACCTTCAAATTTAACCCCAACGGCCCAATTTTGGCAATTTTATGACAAAAATCAATTTATTAAAAGTTAAGACCTCGTTTTGTTTTCTAGATTGTGGCGGTAAATGCCCATTGGCTATATTTTTTTTTAGTATTATGATGAAAAAAGACTGAATAAGTTTATAACCAACCAGATGTATTTTCAAAGTCCCGTTCCGGTGTACGGGCAAATAAGGAAACACGAATATTTTGATTAAAAAATGAGGGTTGGCGTAATTTGCCCCCGGGTCATTATTTCATTTTTGGACTGGACATATCGCATCTTTGATGCTCAATTTAGTCCGGCCACTTTTTTGATGAAGTCAACTTTAATTAATCTTCAATGCTGCCAATGGTGAATAATAGGCACGATATATTGCGATACTGATGTTTAACATATGTCCAGGAAAAAGCCAGGCCACTCCTTCGAGCAGTAAAAAAAAGAGAAAAACACAGACAGAAAAAAAAATAAAGGCGAAGACCAAATAAAACCAACAAGTCATTATTTCAATAATGAAAAAAAAATATGCACAGTTATTTATGTGGAACATTTCTTTTTAACTCGCAGGGGGAAGTGTGTGCAT
>SCLG01000296.1:84504-100290 GCA_004367875.1 Oikopleura albicans | reverse complement strand
TTAAGAGTTACTATCCGATGGAGCCATTGAATATAATCTATGGTCATGCCGGAAATACGGTCAAAATTCGTGGATTATTTATAATATGGATTATTCAGAATGAAGCTTAATCAAAATGTGACATTGGAAAGCAACCAAATCGGTTACATTGTCAAGTTGAATCTTTTGTTAAAAAAGTTCACTTTTCAGCGTTAAAATCACATTATTGATTTTTTTTGCGGTGACCACAGTATCCGCGTATGTGCCCCTATAGAGGAAGCAAACCAGATGAAATATTTAAAGACGGCTTAATCGCTCATTTCACCAAAAAATAAATCTGTTTTTTTTTTCCAAACCTTTATTTTGTTCGTGTCACCGCTAATTACGGTATCAATCGGACAAAATACAAAACTTGCTCGATTTTACCATGGGATTAAATAATACACTTTTTTAGCGAGTTCATTATCCGAGGGATATGTTTGGGGTAGGCTGTACAGGGTCAAAATGGAGGATATAAAAATGAGTCAGAAAAATTATAAATTGTGTTTAGCCTATAAAAATCATATACTGTGTGGTCCAACAATGAATTTCTAACATAATGGCCCACTATTAATGGGGTAGGGCGTTTGGTTACAAAATTGGAAATTGAAGTTTATCAAATTCAAAAATTGTTAACATAACGGAGTTTTGTTAACATAATGGGTGTTAACATAACGGAGTTTTGTTAACATAATGGGTGTTAACATAACGGGTAAGGTGGTGTATATGTTATAATCTCTAGAATTAAAAATAGTAAATTTAGAGCTTTGACACACCGAAGTAGGGTATGGTTAGTAAACTTTTTTCTAACTTATAATACACCGCCTGAGCGTTTATCAGGCCTCCCTTCATCAGGCCATTTTGCCCGCTCGTGCGCTTATCAGACCACGTTTTTTTTCTAAAGTTTTTCGCCTATCCCGCCCACGCACTGAGGGTTTATCAGGCCACCGGAGGGTTTATCTGGCCAATTTTGGAAGGTGAAAATGGCTTGATAAACCCTCAGGCGGTGCAATAAAAAAAATTTTCATTTGAGGTAAATTTTTCATTTGAGGTAAGGTGTATTGATATGAGATGACCGTTATAAAATTTTCCACCCTTTTTTATTCGAAAAAAAAGTCAACCTAAAAAGTTTTTGCAGAGGTCTGCAGAGGTCAAGATTAAGAGAGTTCAAAAAAGGGGAACAAAGTTCCAGGATTAAAAACTTTTTTCGTTTTATGGGTTTATTCACCCGCAAAATCGGCTTCAAACATCCGGCTCGATTATGCGATTTATCATTATGGGAGTGGCCCTAAGGTCATCATATGATAAATGTAGGGCGGGGACAAATGTGCCGATTTTAGCGCCAAGGTCATGCGGAGCGCGGACCATATGCCTAATATCAAACATACAAAAAAAAAAATAAGAACTGAAACCGGTTATCAAAACACTACAAAAAATAGAAAATAAAGTATATAATTCACACATTAGGCTCTGCTAAACGAAAAAAAAAACGTTGAAACAAATTCAATATTGATTCGAACAAGAGGCCGAATTTTGCCGTTTTGAGCAAATTTAAAGCAGCGATAATTGTGTTACTTCCAATTATTTATTTTGTTTCTTTTGACTTTTTAGGCCCATTTACAATTAACTTTCAAAATATAAGGTACAGCAGGTGTGCTCTTATCCGTCATATAAGTGTTATAAAGTGAAAGATAAGAAGAAAATGCGCTATGCGTATGTTATATGCTTAATGCGTAGGCTAATTGTGTAGGCTATATGCACAAGCAATATGCGTAGGCGATAAGCATAAGCAATATGCGTAGGCGATATACATAAGCAATATTCGTAGGCGATAAACGTAAGCAGTATGCGTAGGCGATTTACATAAGCAATATGCGTAGGCGATATGCATGAGCAATATACGTAGGCGATATGCATGAGCAATATGCCTAGGCGATTTACATAAGCGATATGCGTACGCCATACGCGTAGTCCCTATACTATTTCGGATTTAACTAGTACTACGACCCAGTTTTGATGGCCAATTCGTTTAGACAGAGAATGGGGATACTCAATGGCCCATTGACAATGTTCAATTGACAATGGGGTAGTCAGCGTGTTAGATCAATTCTCATCAAGATAACGGAAAATAGACAGCAAAGTCAAGATAAAGGTACATTGTGTAGGGGTATGGTTGACTTTGTGTAGGCGAATCAAGATAATGGAAATTTGCAATTACGGAACAAAAAATTAAAAAAAAACGGCACGTTTTTTGTGCTAGACAGATTTTTTTAGCATTCGTTGGTCATCTAATAGGATTTTTTGTCAGACGTTTTTGTCATGCTTTATCACCTGATATTGAAAGTACAGTCCTCCGTCCCTTAAGTGCCGCGTTTTTTAGTTCGAATAAAAATCCCCTAAGTGCCGCGTTTTTGGCGGCTTGAGTGCGGCACTTAAGGGACTGAGGACTGTAAATTGGTTCGAAGACCTTTCGAAAAAAGATTGGGCCTTCTGGGATGACTCATCTCATTCCAGAGTTCCAAACCAAAATTAAAAGCAAAAATGCTGAATTTGCGTGATTTTTTGCAAAATAACAAGGTTTGGTATACACGCGCCATCCTCCAATGAATGACATGATTTCGATCAATAAAAGTGAGCAGACTGATACTTACACTCTCGGGACATCTTGTCATAATTTTAAAATGTACTATTTCATATTTTTATCCCACTACGGTGTTCAGGGTCAATAAAACTCGTGGAGTCCATAACGGGCCTCATGAAATGCGCCTGAGTTTGCACGTTTTTTTTTGTACGAAAAAACTTTAGCGGCAAATGACATAGACGTTAAATATGCCCCTTACCAGTTTTTTTTTTGAAATTATTAAAAAAAAAATTATTAAAATTTCTCATTGAAAACTTTCATTGACATGTGACAGAAGTAACATAACAGTCGGACAAGATGAAAGCGGGATAAAGAAGGGATAAAATAAAATATCACATAACACACGCGTTGATTGGCCAAATGCGATTTCAGCTCTCTCCCCATTAGCTATAGGACTTTCTCGCCAATCAGCGCGCGCCATCCGATACGATTTTTATCCCGCTTTCGTCGTGTCCAAGTGTAATTTTGGATCCTGTTTGTTAATTTTTCAGTTAGGTTAGCAATGATTTCTAGAGATTTTTTGTATTTTCGTACTTATTGATAATAAAAGGTGACATATTGGATATCTAATACTCTTTAATTATAAGAATAATTTGTTTCGTGTTAGTGTTGGTCGTTAAAGACGTTTTCATTAATAATTGATGAGCCCTTATACCATTTGGCTATTCATATTTTATGAGATTTTTGTATCTCACTTTTTTAAAAGCAAAAACAAAACAAAAAACACTATCATTGATGGATGTTTATTTACCAGTTAATGTTCGGCACCTATCAAGATCATGGACATTCGTGTTTAACTAAGAAATTTACAAATTGATAGTCCTACTCATAGTTCGCCATAAAAATCCCGCACTGATTTTTAGGGCACTACCGGAAAACAGAGAAACTGGAAAACGGAGAAACAGGAAAATTGCCAAAAATGGCCTCTAAAATGCTCTCTAGCGCCATAACGTGTCTCCTTTTTTAACTTTTTTGTTTCACCAACGTTATCTACGCATCAAACTGCATCATATGTGTGAGTTTTAGAAAAAATTATTTTTTTCTGTACAAAATTCTCTCCGTTTTCCAGTTTCTCCGTTTTCCAGTAGTGCCATTTTTAGGGCCAATTTGAAATGGGGAAATTGCAAGATTTGGATCTTGAAGAAAAAAAGTTTTTCTAGAGTCTAAAAATTTTTAAATAAGGTACTCTATTACAGTTGGTGTGGTAACGAGTTGACACTCTCGTTTCCGATTTTTTTTTGTCAAAAACTGTCAACTCGTTCCAAACTTTTGCCAATTTTTGGCTATTTTGGCCATTTTTGCCCAAAACACACCCAAAACGTGTCACTTCGTTCCAAACCGTCAACTTGTTCGGTGTCAACTCGTTGCCACACCAACTGTTCACCTAACCAGTTATCTTAACTAGTTTGCGAAAAAGTTGAGACGATGGAAATCGCTAATTCTTTTGGTCCAAAAAGTGTAACCCAAACTTTGTAAAATTAACTGGTTAGGAGGCGAAAGTGAAGATTTTTTTAGTTTAGACCATTGGAACGTTTTTTTCTGGAAAATATAAATGGCATCTCGATTTTTCTTTGTAACTTAAAAATGACCCCTGTTTTTGGGCCAAGGTCACTTCAAAAGGTCAAGTCACTTCTGAAGCTTGACCTTATAACCACATTTTCCTGTAAAAAGGTTCTAGGTTATGTTCTCGTATAAGTCTCGCTTTTTTGCCCATACAAATATTTAAGTTATGATTTTGAATTAAAATTTAAATTAACTTGCAGGGGGAAGTGTGTGCATATATGCACTTGACTTAGTTTTTCGTCGATTTAAGGCATAAGGAGGCCTCGTAGGGCAGAATTGGTATTGCTGACCCCCTCAACTTTTCAAGAAAATTCCATTGGCGGTATTTTTTACTTAGGTTGGATATTTCAAACAGCTCTCTAGGGAGCCCTGGTGTCCCAAATCAATGCCTTAATAGTCAGATCGACGTAGTTTGACGACCTCTACAACTTGGTATTACCTGTTTTACCAGAATTATTGCGAATTATTGTGAATTTTTAAGTGTGTGCTTCCCCCTGAGAGTTAAACAAAAAGTACACCTCTAGAATTAATAGATGTTTATTTGTCAGTTAAGGTTGGGCAACGATATCGAATCAAGAACTGCCACGAATTCCACATCGTACGCGAAAAACTGACGACGAAATCATCGTGATTAATGTATCAGGATGTCGATTCATGTGCTGGAACTCGACACTCGAGGTAAATTTTTTTGTGGCGCTTTCTGACCATAACCAGTGAAGTAACAGAACTGCCAGTGTACATTTAGTTGCACATTTTATCAAAGATGCTAAAATCTGTGCACATTAAAAATAACGAATTTCCATGAAAGTTGGCTAGTTCTTAACAATAATGAAAAATCGGAAATAATTGAAAATGATCAAAAATAATCAGTTTTAATTAATCAGTTAATCCAAAATAACCAAACATATTCAAAACATCATCAAAGTTATAGAGAATTATCAACGTCCAACGCCCAACCAACCCGTTGGGAGCGTTGGGGGAAAATTTTCGAAAAAAAAAAATCGACCGTTGGCCAACGCTTGCGTTGGGCGTTGGGAAAAAATCGACCGTTGGCCAACCTTCGCAACACTGCTGCGGGACCATTTAAGTTTAAGGACCTCAATTTTGATTTGCACTTATTTGGATGAGTGCGTAGGTGGTAGAAGTCGTTAACAGTGGTCATTTTGCGTAGGTTGACACTTTCAAACATGCATTTCCACCAAATTAACTTCTATATTATCAGCTTAAACTCAGTTTGACTAGATCTACATCTTGATTTTAACTCGCAGGCGGAAGTGTGTGCATATATGCACACGACTTGGTTTTTCGTCGATTTAAGGCATAAGGAGGCCCCGTAGGGCAGAATTGGTATTACTGACCCCCTCAACCTTTCAAGAAAATTCCATTAGCGGTATTTTTTGTGTAGGTTGGATATTTCAAACAGCTCTCTAGGGGGCCCTGGTGACTCGAATCAATTTAATAGTCAAATCGACGTAGTTTGACGAGCTCTACAACTTGGCGTTACCAGTTTGACCAGAATTAATGTGAATTTTTAAGTGTGTGGATACGTGAACAAAATTTTCCCCTACGGGTTATCAAAAAGTCCGTCCCCCTGAGAGTTAACATTTTTTTTCAAAAAAAAAAAAATTCGATTTGACCATTTCTACCATATCTAGCACCGGTCAGTTGAGAAGTTACAGTATATAATCTAAATATATTTATTATAAGTTTTATTCAATTGAGTGACAAAATCATGACGGTCGATTTAGTTACTCAATTGAGGATAACCTCCAAGAAGCACAAAGTCCCTCGGGAACCATAAAAAGATTTTGAATAATTTAATCATTATGTTTCAAACACGGCATATTTTTTGTTGCTATTTCACATGGAAAAAAAAACGGATAATTAGTTTTCAATAAAATCAACCTCACAAAAGTTCTTTAACAATACAAAATGAATGATTTAAATAAAATGATTTTTTACTGAAAAGAATGCGCAGATGGTTTCATAAAAATAATTGCCGGATTTTATGGTGATTGAAGTAGACAAAATCGGGACATGGCTGTAAATCTGTAAAATTGGATTGAATGGAGCTGACATATGTAGCTGGGCCAAAAAGTTTTTTTACCAAAAGTTTCTAATTTGAAGGGAAATCATAAATACAGTCCCTGCTCCCAAATCGTTACGACTTGTGGTTCAAAAAATCGTAACGATTTGAGGGCATGACGTCATTTCGTAACGATTTGGGGTCATTAGCTTTATAACCCTTCAAATTGGTGTTTTTAGTGTTTTTCGTAATCAGAGTCTTTGATACACAAGTGTTACACCGCAAAGAGTTACAAGTGACGTCATGATTTGAAAACGTTACAATTTNCATTTTTTTTGAAAAAAACATCCCTTACTTTACAACACGTGTCCCTTACTTGGCGTCAAAAATTTTTTTCGAAAAAAAACCGTCCCTTACTTGGCGACCCCGGCCCTTACTTGAGAAACTGTCCCTTACTTGGCGGGCCCTTACTTGGCGACCCCTCTGTATCAGTTTAAACTCAGTTTGACCAGTTCTACATCTTGATTTTAACATTTTTTTCAAAAAAAGAAAAAAATTCGATTTGACCATTTCTACCATGCACTGGTCATGTGAGGAGTTACCGTATTTAATGTAAATATATTTGTTATAAGTTTTATTCAATTGAGTGACAAAATCATGACGGTCGATTTAGTTACTCAATTGAGGATAACCTCCAAGAAGCACAAACTCCCTCGGGAACCATAAAAATATTTTGAATAATTTAATCATTATGTTTCAAACACGGCATATTTTTTGTTGCTATTTCACATGGAAAAAAAACGGATAATTAGTTTTCAATAAAATCAACCTCACAAAAGTTCTTTAACAATACAAAATGAATGATTTAAATAAAATGATTTTTTTTACTGGAAAGAATGCGCAGATGGTTTCATAAAAATAATTGTCGGATTTTATGGTGATTGAAGTAGGCAAAATCGGGACACGGTTGTAAATCTGTAAAATTGGATTGAATGGAGCTTACATATGTAGCTGGGCCAAAAAGATTTTTTTACCAAAAATTTCTAATCTGAAGGGAAATCATAAATAATAATCTTTTCTGTTAGCTCCCAGGGGGAAGTGCGTGTATATAGACACACAACTTTTTTGCCGATTTAAGGCATATGAAGGCCCCGTAGGGCAAAACGGGTATTACTGACCCCCCTCAATTTTTCGAAAAAAAAAAATACATTGACGGTATTTTTTTGCATAGGTTGGAGATTTAAAACAGCCCTAGTGGCCCAAATCAATTTCTGAATAGTCAGGTCGACGTAGTTTGACGAGCTCTACAACTTGGCTTTTTTTTGAATAATTGCGAATTATTGTGAATTTTTTAAGTGCGTGTTTATATACACAAAATTTGCCTCTATGGATTTCCAAAAACTCCTTCCCCCTGAGAGTTAGTCGTTGTAATTTCGGTTATAAGGCTTGAATCTTCCATCAGTTTTCGCTTGAGCTCTCTCGTCATTGGCCAAACCCCGAATTTTTTTTGTATGCCGAATTCATCAGATGACCTCCTTATGATTTTGGAGCTCCGCTAGATAAAAATGATGTCAATTTTCTTACCGGACTTTTCAGTACGGATAAATGGCCATAAAACTCACTTTTTAACCCACAGATATTTTTAGGAACAATTGCATTATTTTTTGCTGCTACATTTGGCATAACAACTTTTTTCGTTCAAAATACGTACTACTTTCACGCATATTATTTATTTTTGATCAAAAATCCCATGATGGCCCCCTCAAGGCACGGTTTGAGGCACGGGATTGTGCATTTTGTTGGGTATTTCAATAATATAATTTGCGGCTCCTTTTAATCGATAAAATGTATAAAATAATAATTTATAACATTTGAAATACATTTGACGGGACAAAACGAACAAAATGGGATTTACGGCATAGGGGCTTCAATCTACACTCAAACAAAATCTGGAGAAATATATTACCTTATTTTATGGTAGTCATATCTTTTGTTTTGTTTTTTTGTTCTTTTTGAAACCCTTTTTTGGAAAGCCACTTTTTCTTCTTCACATTGACCGTTGCTAATTGAAAGACGGGGTCACTTTATTTCGCGCTCAAACCGCCCAAATTCCGCTCTCTCTTTTTCGTGAAAAAAAAAATATTTTTTCGTGTCTTCCGCCCACGCACTGAGCAATTATTTTACGAACTGAAATTTTTTTATAATATACTTTAAAAATAATAATAAACCAAAATAAGATTTTTCACCGTTTTCGCCTACGCATTGAGCAGTTATCTTGCGAAAAAACGATTATCTTGCGACGTTTCGAGGACCAAGTTCGCAACATAACTGCGTACCCTGTGTACTACAATTAAAGTTCAATCAATATGATTATTTTTACTAAACTGTTTCTCAAACCGTTCACAGGGTAAATTTTTCTATCTTTTTTTTTCGATCATGTAATTTTGAGAGTTAAAAATTGGGAAATAGTGTGTATAGATCCTAATTAAAATCTGCATAACCCATTGTAATAACACAAAAAGTGTTATTTCAGATGTAATTGTTATTTCAAATGGCGAGGTAGGGTTTCCGGGTCAGCTGGTTCGAATATATTTTATGGTAGTCAGAAAGAGAGGGGAAATTGACAAATAACGAACGAGCTGAAGAAAAAAGTGACACAACTCTGCACGGTAATTGGCCAATGCAGTTTGAGCTCTATCGTCATTGGCCAAATCACGTACATTTTCATTTTCTATCCCCGAATTCATCAGATGACCTCCTTATGATTTTGGAGCAACGTTAGATAAAAATGATGTCAATTTTCTAACCGGACTTTTTAGGACTTTTCAGCTATTTTATATGGTTAGGTGTTAAATTTTAACTCTCAGGGGAAAGGACTTTTTGATAACCCGTAAGGGAAATTGTGTGTACGTATGCACACACTTAAAAATTCACAATAATTCAAAAAAAAACTGGTAAAACCAAGTTGTAGAGCTCGTCAAACTACGTCGATCTGACTATTAAGAAATTGATTTGTGCCACCAGGACCCCTAGAGAGTTGTTTGAAATATCCAACCTACGCAAAAAATACCGCTACTGGAATTTTCTCAAAAAGTTGAGGGGGGTCAGCAATACCAATTCTGGGCCTCCTTGTGCGTTAAATCGACGAAAAACCAAGTCGTGTGCATATATGCACACACTTCCCCCTGCGAGTTAATTACATATCATTGCGAAACCGGGTTGAATTTGTGATGTAAAAAGTTTAGCTTTCCGAAAAAAAAAATGGAGTGTCATTGGCATTGTGGTCTTAAATCTAAGCTTTGGGAATATATTACCCTATTTTATGGTAGTCAGAAAGAGAGGAGAAATGAAGTCACTGACGGAGTGCGTCTAATTGAAGCATGCGTCAGTTTATTGCTTTATCGAAAAATTGTCTTTGCGTAAATTATTCTCCTTTTTCTGCTCTCTTTTTTTATTGAAGAAAAGAACAAAAATTTTATGACCGTTATGATCCGACATGGGACAGTATTTTCGATGCATTCTAAGTCCATTGATTTTTCACTTGAAATTGTAAATACAATTCGCGACGGTATATCGGCAATGAAAACTGTTTTAACTAATGTTCTGTGTATCTGATTATTCGGTTTTTCAAATTTTATCTACACCCCCTGCGCCGTTATCTGGCCGAAATTCCCGCTCGTTCCTTTATCTGGCCGGAATTTTGAGCAATAATTTTCCAGAAAGCACTATCTAAGAAAGTCAGCGTTATCTGGCCATTATTACGTAACAAGATGTTTTTCGACAAAAAATGTCGGCAAGATAACGGCGCAGTTGGTGTAAAAAACTTGCGCAGTTATCTTACAAAAAAAATTTCCACAAATGGCTAGATAACTGCGCAAGGCGGAGGCGGAAAGTAAACTTCCCAAAATGGCAATTTAAAGGCGCGACGTTAAAAAAATGGCAAGATAAATGCTCAGTGCGTAGGCGTACACGGAGAAATGTATATGATGAAATATTGAAAAAAGGACAAAATATTTGGAAAATATGACGAAATACTGCATTTCGAAAAGATATGCGCTCGCAAGACAACTGCGCATTGCAAGATAACTGCGCAGTGCGCAACCATAAATTTTTGTGGAACCATTTTTTCTTAGACTTGCTTGAAACATAAAAAAAATCAGTGAACAATATCGCAGTGATTTTCAAACGCGAAAAAATAAATAATGTTACCACTTTTTGGTAACGTTGCTCGACAGCGCGTCTGAGGTCATCGGTCTTTTTTGAGCGCGCTCGGCCAATCACCGAAAGGCAGATCACCGCAAGGCGATTTCCGGAAATTTCCTTCTGTTAATTTTTTTTGTATTACAGTCTTCCCCCTCTTAAGTGCCACGCTTAAGTAGAAATATGCAATTCCGCTAAAAATTTTTGTTTCGTATTTTAAAATCAGGACGATATAAACTTGAAGAGTGAATAAACTGAAATTTTAACTAATCCTTTTTCTAGAAACCTTTCAGAAGTAAGGACTTATGTAATAAATGTTATTTTCGATATAATAGTCTAAGGGCAATCGGGGTCAGTTGTTTTTTCCGTGACCCCCAAAGTGTTATTTGAGGTTACCGTTTTACTGTACTTGTTCGTGTGCAGTAAACGACGCATTTTTTTGATATAAATTATGTTAAATCATAGCTGTCGAGTTTTGCGGCCAGGTCCAGTCCACTAGGGTAATGAAACTCGGTAAAGATTTTGACAATCAAGATTCATTAAATTAGCACACAAACCGCAAGCGACATAATAAATTTCCAAATTGACCTTCATTCATAGACTTCAATTTTTTAACAGTAATTCCCCGGCCACGGTTTATTCGTCAATTTTGTTTTGTTTGATCAAAACTAGCAAAAATTCATGAAATTATCCAGCAAAATAGCTCAATGTAAAATATAATTACGTAATTTCCAAAGTATTGCGCAATTCACTCATATTATAATTGGGGATCCTTGAGATTGATGGTGCTCGATTTTTTTTCCAGTTCCCTAATTAGTAACAAAAAAAACCTACCAAAAATCGATATTTGTTTAAACCTTAGACAGTACTTTTCGTAAACAAATTCATTTTTTAGAATTTTTTTTACATTTTTGTATTTATGATTTTTTTTTGTTTGGAAAAAAGTTTTTTACGTTCAAAAAAGTTTTTAACGTTCAACAGAAAGAGGACAAAAATCTTCATAGATACACACAAACACATGTATTTTCAGCAACCCTAAGTTATAGTCCGATTTTTTCAGGTTATATGCGGTTAATGTCTAACCGGTTGGTAGCGCACACTTTTAAGGGTCACCATTGGCTGCGCCGTAGTCGGTTACCACTTATATCCATAAAAAAAAATAAATTTGAGGTATTTCTAAATTCAGCTCAGAAAATTCCGGGCGGTCTACCTAGTTATAGATAATCATAAACACAAAGCGTTTTGTGCCATTTGTGGTATACGATAAGGTCGCGGGTTAAAATTTTAAAATATCAGTCTGGTGTAGGGTGTCCCATTGGGGGGCTTGAAGCTTTTGATTATGCGAATACAAGAAATGATATAAAAAATCCAGAATATACATTTTGTAGTTTTTTCCACTTTTTCAAGTTTTTTGAAAATTCTCAAAATTTTGCGTAAGTTAAAGGGGTTACAATTTTTCAATGATAACTCACGCCAAAAATGAGCGATGGTATTGTCTTAGTATTCTATAAAATTGCGTTTTTATCAAAAAATAGCCAAAAATCGTCAAAATCGGCTCTTAGGGTTTAAAATTCGGGGTCCTGTAATGGGATTTTTTCATTGGTGGATGATGCTCTATCATCTGGTACAAACAGAAAATTGATTTGGAGACCTTCGAAAAAAGCTTGGGACACCCTAGTCTAGGGTAACGAGTGTCTAGGAGCCCCTAACCTCCAGGACTTATACAAGTCAGCGTCCGCAAGGAGCGAAATAAACTTATTGGGAGTTGTTAAACTCCTTTGTAGGTGAAATAAAATATTTTATAATGCCTTAAAAACCCACAATAACGCAATTACTATGAGTATATGCCGGCAATCATAAATTTCTGAACAATTCTTAGCCCATTATATTTGGGTTACTACCAGTTCATTTGGGTAAATGACCAATTCGAAAATCTAACGTTCTGGTGACAAATCTTTCACCGCTCTATTTTTGTATCGAGAATTTGCTTGATATGACATTCGACTATTGTAGATTCTCCCGACTCAATCGGTGTTCTCGGATAAGATGATATTTGTCAGATATTTGTCGGATAAGAGTGCGACAACGGCAGAAACCGCTGTTACGTAACAGACCGAAAGGAAAAAAAAACTTTTTACCTCGCACGGTGAACTTAGAGCGCTTATTATATTTAACTCTCAAGGAGAAGGAACCCGTATGGGGAAATTGTGTGCACCTTTGCACACACTTAAAAATTCACAATAATTCGCAATAATTCTGGTAAAACTGGTAAAGCCAAATTGTAGAGCTGGTCAAACTACGTCGATCTGACTATTAAGAAATTGATTTGGGCCACCAGGGCCCCCTATAGAGCTGTTTGAAATATCACACCTGTACAAAATTATACCGCCAATGGAATTTTCTCGAAAAGTTGAGGGGGTCAGCAATACCAATTCTGACCTACGGGGCCTCCTTATGCCTTAAATCGACGAAAAACCAAGTCGTGTGCATATATGCTCAAACTTCCCCCTGCGAGTTAAAGTCTTCCCCCTCTGAAATACCGCACTCGAAACGCCAAACACGCGGCACTCATTAAGGGAGTACTGTACCCACTTTCACAACAAAATTTTAAACAAAATTCCCCATTGAGCCCCGAAATTAGGCAATTTGTCAGAAAATGACGCGTTTCGAGCATGAATGAAGAACATGAAACTTTAAAGCCTAGTGCGTAGGCGATCATAAACTTGGGTTTATACCCGTTGAGTTTCATGAAAATCGGCCGAGCGTTTCTAGTATACCGTGTCGGCATATGTTAAGAGGATATTAAGACCAATTTTACCGTTGGAAGCCTACCCTAGTTCCAAATAAAAAGCTGGAAAATTGGTCTTCATATCATCTAAAAGTATGCCGACACGGTATACTAGAAACGCGCGGCCGATTTTCATGAAACTCACCCGGTACTACATCTTATCTGGTAATTTTTCATAAATACCGGGGAGTAACCGTCTTAAAATGAGCGAATCCGGTAACGTTTAGAGTCACGCAAAATTTCGAATATTAAAGTGGATCCTTTTAATTACTATCTGTTTTACTTTTAATTTTTAAAAGAAACAAAAAAAAACTAAGTTTGAGATTTATTTCATTCCATTTTTGATTGAATCAAGGGAACAAGACGAGTGTTCTGTCCGAAAGTAATNATTCCCCATTGAACCTCGAAATTACGCAATTTGTCAGAAAATGACGCGTTTTGAGCATGAATGAAGAACATGAAACTTTAAAGCCTAGTGCGTAGGCGATCATGGACTTGGATTTATACCCGCTGAGTTTCATGAAAATCGGCCGAGCGTTTTTAAGACTAATTTTACCGTTGGAAGGGACACCCTAGTTCCAAATAAAAAGTTGTAAAATTGGTCTTCATATCATCTCAAAATATGCCGACACGGTATACTAGAAACGCTCGGCCGATTTCCATGAAACTCACCCGGTACTACATCATATCTGGCAATTTTTCATAAATACCGGGAAATAACCGTCTTAAAATGAGCGAATCCCGTAACGTTTAGAGTCACGCAAAATTTCGAATATTAAAGTGGATCCTTTTAATTACTATCTGTTTTACTTTTAATTTTTAAAAGAAACAAAAAAAAACTAAGTTTGAGATTTATTTCATTCCATTTTTGATTGAATCAAGGGAACAAGACGAGTGTTCTGTCCGAAAGTAATTTGTCTTCTTAATATTCAACTCGAACATTTCTTAATTTTGCCGCAGGGCGAATTTAAACCTTTCCACTACAGTTACCAATTAAATAATTTCAATGCAACTGAATAAGATAATTGGTAGTACAGTCCATATCCAAAAAAAATGTGAGAACCGGGCTTGGCATAAATAAGCTTGTCTGTGGCTTAGATCTGCTTAACTCTTTTTTGAAAAGTGCCGTCGGTTATTAAGGGGGGTACATACCCTTTTTCAAAAAAGACATGTCAAAAAAGCGCTACACCGGACGCTCATAAATAATTTTACGATAATAACTCATAAAATGAATTTTTGGAATCTCGAAATTTATCGAAATGAAAAAAACGTCCAAATTTTCTAGATTTAAAGGGTCGAATGACTTTGATACCCTTCGTTCCACATGATTATCCGCTGAAAAAAAAGTATTTTTTAATTAATTTCTAGATGGTTGTCTCTAACACTGTTTTCCCATTCTTTTTATTCTATTTTTGTAGAGTCATCTAGAAATTAAGTAAAAAAATGTTTTTTTTTCAGCGGATAATCATGTGAAACGAGGGGTAGGTAATTCGGACTTGAAGGAATCGGAAAACCAAATCAATGATTTGGTAAGGACCTACCCTATATCATTAACTCTTTACTGTCACCTTTTTTACTACGAATTTTATAAAGTTATATCCACAAAAAAATTTATTCTCCCGAAGAGTTTACGATTCGACTTGGCGAAAACTTAATATTTACATTTTTGAGAAGTTTTTTTTATTGATTTTTCCCTTTGATATTGTAAGCGTAGTACCTTAATTGCCGCGCGCTGTCAATTTTAATTGGCCGCGTTACCATCACAACGCGAAACAACAAATAATAATTTCTTCCTTTTTTGTTACACTAACAATTAGGTTGGAATATTGTTGTTTTGCGACATTCGATTTTCGGTGCCCTTATACCGTTCTCGGACTGCTATTTGGGAAAAGAGAATTTGATCAAAAATTGAATTTGTCGAAATGTTTATTTTTTATTTAAACCATTTGTAGTCGCGAAAAATACCCATTTATGAGTACTTTCGCGCCCACAACATTTGGTCACGAAACCATATTTTGAACGACGATTCGCGACCAAATGGTGTGGTCGCGAAAGTACTCATAAACGGCTTTTTTTTCGCGACCACAAATGAAATTTCAATTGCAAAATCGTGAATGTTTTTTGAAGAAAATCACCCGTTTTTTTACATCCCTAGTTTTTATGAGGTACAATTTTCCATTTTATTTAGAAAAAAAGGGTATTATTATATGTTTGTTATTTAAGTGACGTGTTACATCAAAATATAAGTTTAATAAACCCGTCTATGCTATTCCAACACTAATTCCCCTGGGAGTTACTGAATCGAACAATGAGAAAGATAAATTGCTTATTGTATGGGTTTGTATTAGTTATGTATCCGCGGTAATATAACGACGTAGGCGGAGTATCCATAAAAATCGTAATTCATAGTCATACAGGTTCAGCCTCATGAAAATCGGCTGAGCGTTTCTAGAATAGAGCAATTTTCTTCTTTTTTCTTGCAATGGGGTGCTCCTATTGGCCAATATCATTTTAAAATATGCCGACACGGTATACTAGAAACGCGCAGCC
>SCLG01000296.1:68709-84228 GCA_004367875.1 Oikopleura albicans | reverse complement strand
GAAAGATAAATTGCTTATTGTATGGGTTTGTATTAGTTATGTATCCGCGGTAATATAACGACGTAGGCGGAGTATCCATAAAAATCGTAATTCATAGTCATACAGGTTCAGCCTCATGAAAATCGGCTGAGCGTTTCTAGAATAGAGCAATTTTCTTCTTTTTTCTTGCAATGGGGTGCTCCTATTGGCCAATATCATTTTAAAATATGCCGACACGGTATACTAGAAACGCGCAGCCAATTTTCATGAGACTAAACCAGTAGTATACGTACTAACCCTCGAACTGGTATTGCCAAAAATATTAAAAACTAGTATTTAAAGCGTGTTTTTTTATTGTATATACAGTCCATACTCATTTATCGGACGTCTTCGGTTCTCGAAAAAGCGTCCGAAAAAGGAGCAATCCTTCGATAAATGCGCGTCCGGTGAATGAGTAAGGACAGTAGTTTTGAAATATTATGATAGTCAGAATTAAAAAAAGGTTATCAATTATCAATGAAAACAGTTGAAAAATTTTCGAAAACGAATCCGATATTAATTTTATTTGGTCCACTATTTTTGACTCCCCCATGGCGCCGTAAATTTGACAAAAATTGTGTATTCAAAACATATCTAGTTAGAAAATCCCTATTAGTTAGGCTCACCAAGCTATTGTTTCGAATTTCCTGAATTTTCAAGAAATGATGAAGTATTTGTTCAGGGAAACTTTTCGTCATACTGTGCTCATGGGTTAACAGTTCATGGCAATTATTTGACATTGCGAAATTAATCAGTACAAAAAACGGAAAACTAAAAACTCGTATTTAAACCGTGTTTTTATTATCGTACATACGTATAAAATATTATGTTAGTCAGCATTAACTCAGAGTTATGAATTATCAATGAAAATAGTTGAAAAACTTTCGAAATCGAATCTGATATTTATTTTTATTTTATCCACTATTTTTGGCTCCCCCTTCCCCCTCCCCTATGGCGCCCTAAATTTGACAAAAAAGTTAATTCAAAACCTATCTAGTGAGAAAGTTCTCAAGATATTAACTCCCAGGGGGAAGTGCGTGTAAATAGACACGCAACGTGCTTTTTCGTCGATTTAAGGCATATGGAGGCCCCGTAGAGCAAAACGGGTATTGGTGACTCCCCCTCAACTTTTCGAGACAATTCGATTGGCGGTGTTATTTTTTGCGTAGGTTGAAAATTTCAAACAGCTCTCTAGGGGGCCCTGGTGTCTCAAATCAATTTCTTAATAATCAGATCGACGTAGTTTGACGAGCTCTACAACTTGGCTTTACCAGTTTTTTTTTGAACTATTGCGATTTATTGTGAATTTTGTATGTGCGTGTTTATTTACACACATTTTCCCACTACGGGTTCCCAAAAACTCCTTCCCCCTGAGAGTTAAGCTAATTTTTTGAATATACAATCCCTATTAGTTAGGCTCACCGAGCTATTGTTTCGGATTTTCAAGAAAATGGTGAAATATTTGTTCCGGGGAGTTTTTCGCCATACTGTGTTTATGGGTTAACATTTCATGGCATTTTTTGACATTGCGAAGTTAATCAGTACAAAAAACGGAATGATACTGTAAAGTATGATTGTTATTGGAGCATGCGAATCCAGTGCAGCCTTTGCAGCAAAAAGAAAAACTTTATTTTTTTGTCGTCTAGCTGCATCCTAAAGTCAACCTCAATCAAACATTAATCATTTTCGCATAAATTAAGATTTTTTTGTTCTTTCTTTTGGTTGTTCTATAATGGGATAACAGTGTCGATCTACAGTCTTGGCTAGGGTGGCATCTAGTTTTTTGAAACACCATGAAAAAACAAAATTTTTTTTTCAAACGTCTTTAATTCATGGGAATATTGACTTTCCGAAACATTTGTAATAAAAAAATGTGAAATTTCCGGAAATTAATTTTCTGTTTTTTTCCCGAAAATTCCACTTCTTTAAATNTCATTACTTTATTTTGAGAGGCATTGTTCAAGTTCAAAATCAATCAGCCTCTATTTTGCGTCGATAAGACTCGCATTCGCGAATTTAACTCATATACAGCAGTGTTGGAAAAGTTGGCCAACGCTCCAAATTTCCCCAACGGTACAAATTTGGCCAACGTACCCCAACGCCCAACGTTTCCAACACTGATATACAGTTGATCACTAAACGAGTTGACACTTTCGTTTACGATTTTTTTGTCAAAAACTGTCAACTCGTTAGGTCTTTGTCAACTCGTTAGGTCTTTGTCAACTCGTTAGGTCACTTTTGCCCCTTTTTGCCTATTTTTGCCCGAAAAACGCCCAAAAACTGTCAACTCGTTAGGTCTTTGTCAACTCGTTAGGTCTTTGTCAACTCGTCAGGTCTTTGTCAACTCGTTAGGTCTTTGTCAACTCGTTAGGTGTCAACTCGTTTAGTGATCAACTGTACACTAAGTAGCAGTGTTGGAAACGTTGGGCGTTGGGACAATTTTCTTCCTAACACAAAAATTTAGACCATTGGCCAACGCTTGCGTTGGGCCTTGGGAAAAATTCGACCGTTGGCCAACTTTTCCAACACTGCTGGGTAGCCTATATCCTGGGATACTTTTTTTAAAATTCCAGTTCCGGAACACTTTTAAAAAAGTCCAATTACAGGACGCCTTTTCTACGCAGCGTTTTACATGAATTTCCGCCGGTTTTTATTTTCGTATTTTCTAGATAGCTAAAATCGAGTTGTGCCCGCACGTCAAAAACTCGAATATCGCCATCAAGAAAATGTGGGGAAAAGACGACGGAAATTCATGTAAAACGCTGAGTATTTATTTCCATCTAAGGAGGCATTTTGGGTCAAAATCGCAAAGTTCACCCGATTTTGACTACCCCCTGTACGCTGAAGTGGGTGAACCACCTGCGCAGTTATCTTTCAATTTCAGTTTCAAAAATGACGAAATACTTCGCTGAGATAAGAGGCAAATAACTGCCAAAGTTGAACAATGATGAAATAAGCCTTTGCGCAATTATCCGGCAGGTTAGCCCGCTCATGCTTTTATTCGTCAGGTTTTGTCTCAAAACATTTTTCATGTTCATTGTCTACGCCCTGCGCACTTATACGGCATGTTTTTTTTCTTAAAACCCGCCGGATAACTCCCAAGCGCTGTATTTTAACGCGAGGACGAAATATTTTATTTTTGAAAGATAACTGCGCAGGTGTTAAAGATAGAAGGAGTAGAAGAAAATGATTCAACGTTATAAATTCCGGGTGAAAATTGACAAAAAATGTTAATGGTTAAATAACTTAAATACTTCAAACATGTGCACACGACATCGAGTAGTTAAATGTCATGAACTTCTATTTTATCCCTGTCAAAAGCTATAATCAGAATAAAGTATAATATGTCTAACTTTTCCGACAAATTGCCGTTTTATCTACGCTGAGCTTTCTTTGTACTTATTATCTGATAAATCGGGCTCGACAAAAGCAAAAAAGATCCCAGACAAAAATGATCGACCCCTTTAGGTTAATTTCGTAATCATATTGTTAAAGGCTTTGACCTAAACTTTAACAGGGGGTAGTTCCATTCTGTAACATTCATTTCGGTACATTTAAAAAAATTCAGAATCCGGCAAAGGTGTCCGCGTCAGATTATACATTTTCTTCATTTTGAAAAGATATTTTAACTCTCAGGGGGAAGGAGTTTTTGGGAACCTGTAGGGGGAAATTGTGTGCATGTATACACTGTATACTACACACGTGTATACTATACACACTGTATACTATACACACACTTAAAAAATTCACAATAATTCAAAAAAAACTGGTAAAGCCAAGTTGTAGAGCTCGTCAAACTACGTCGATCTGACTATTCAGAAATTGATTTGGGCCACCAGGGCCCCTAGAGAGCTGTTTAAAATCTTCAACCTACGCAAAAAATACCGTCAATGTAATTTTTTCGAAAAGTTGAGGGGGGTCAGCAATACCCGTTCTGCCCTCCATATGCCTTAAAGTCAACGAAAAAACAAGTTATGTGTCAATATACACGCACTTCCCTTGAGAGTTAACTCATAAACACTGGGTAGCCTATATCCTGGGATACTTTTTTGAAAAATTCCAGTTCCGGAATACTTTAAAAAAAGTCCAATTACAGGACGCTTTTTCTACTCAGCGTTTTACATGAATTTCCGCTGGTTTTTATTTTCGTATTTTCTAGATAGTCAAACTCGAGTTTTGTCCGCACGTCAAAAACTTGAATATCGCCATCTAGAAAATGCGGGGAAAAGACGGCGGAAATTCATGTAAAACGCTGAGTATTTCAGAACAATTTAAACTCCAATTCCAGAACGCTTAATTTCCGGGACGGTTTTACTGGTAGAATGGGACGAAAGGTTATTTCCATGTAAAGAGGGTTTTTGGTCCAAATCGCCTTTTGTACCGGATTTTGACCACCCCCTGTACGCTGAAGTGGGTGAACCACTTGCGCAGTTATCTTTCAATTTCCGTTTCAAAAATGACGAAATATTTCGCTGAGATAAGAGGTTGCAAGATAATTGCATAAGTTGAACAATGATGAAATAAGCCCTTGCGCAATTATCCGACAGATTGGCCCGCTCGTGCTTTTATTCGTCAGGTTTTGTCTCAAAACAGTTTTCATGTTTATGTCTAGTAGACATTGTCTACGCCCTGCGCACTTATCTGGCATGTTTTTTTTCTTAAAACCCGTTGGATAACTCCCTTGCGCTGGATTTTAACGAGAGCACGAAATATTTTTTTTGAAAGATAACTGCGCAGGTGTTAAAGATAGAAGGAGTATAAAAATGATTCAACGTTATAAATTCGGGTTGAAAATTGACAAAAAATGTTAATGGTTAAATAAGTTTAATATTTCAAAACATGTGCACACGACATCGAGTAGTTAAATGTCATGAACTTCTTTTTTATCCCTGTCAAAAGCTATAATCAGAATAAAGTATAATATGTCTAACTTTTCCGACAAATTGCCGTTTTATCTACGATGAGCTTTCTTTGTACTTATTATCTGATAAATCGGGCTCGACAAAAGCAAAAAAGATCCCAGACAAAAATGATCGACCCCTTTAGGTTAATTTCGTAATCATATTGTTAAAGGCTTTGACCTAAACTTTTACAGGGGGTAGTTCCATTATGTAACATTCATTTCGGTACATTTGAAAAATTTCAGATTCCGGCAAAGGTGTCTGCGTCAGATTATACATTTTGTTCATTTTAAAAAGATATTTTAACTCTCAGGGGGAAGGAGTTTTTGGGAACCTGTAGGGGGAAAATGTGTGCATGTATACACACACTTAAAAAATCACAATAATTCGCAATAATTCAAAAACAAAAATGGTAAAGCCAAGTTGTAGAGCTCGTCAAACTACGGCGATCTGACTATTCACAAATTAATTTAAAAAATACCGTAAATGTAATTTTTTCGAAAAATTAAGTGGGGTCAGCAATACTCGTTTTGACCTACGGGGCCTCCATATGCCCCAGATCGACGAAAAAACAAGTCGTGTGTATATATACACACACTTCCCCTGTGAGTTAAAAACAAAATTGTTTTTTTATAATTTTCGAAAAATTCAAAAAACGCTTATTGATGTTCTACAAAAGTTCTAGAAATTTTCTAGAACTATACTGCATCATTATAAAATCCAACATTTATATCAAAAAAAAAAAAATAAAAATCACATTTCTGAGTACTTTACTAAAATACGAATAATATACAATAGTAAGCAATGTAAAAGTTTTTTTTTCCTCCAAAAAATAGAATTTGACGCAAAAGTGAAGCCAGGGTAAAATGCGAACAAAGTATAATTAGAATATAGGCCAGCGAAAAGTGATCGGTGTGATCAACCCCTGCAGGTTAATGTTACAATTATATTTGAGTTAGACTGATAAAGGTCTTGACCTAATGACAGCCTAATAAAGATTATAAATCCTTCAATTATTGCATTGTAGATGATTGATTCATTTTCCATTTCAGTTAATTAAACAATTTAACCACACTCTATTAAAATCCCAACATGAAATACGTTAGTTTACCGATCGATCAATAACGTACGCTCCTTTTCGCTCTTGCTCCTGTCTGCTGAGCGCATCGATTTGAGACGAAATTTGACAATCTTACACGCCCTCGGGGGAATTGAGACGCCTTTACGTCCGTCATATTCGTAAATGTCAATTTCGAAAACTAATTTTTGTTTCAACTCTAGTACGCACCTTTTTAACTCTCATACGCCAATTTGAGAATTTAAAACGCCCTCGGGGAATTGAGACGCCTTTACGTCCGTCATATTCGTAAATGTCAATTTCAAAAACTAATTTTTGTTTTAACTCTGGTACGCACACTTTTAACTCGGGTACGCACCTTCTTTAACTCTCATATGCCAATTTCAGAATTTAAAACGCCCTCGGGGGAATTGAGACGCCTTTACGTCCGTCATATAATATGACTCATATTCGTAAATGTCCATTTCAAAAACTAATTTTTGTTTTAACTCTGGAGCGGACCCTTGTAAGAGTGGCACGCACCGTTTGAACCCCGGGCTGCAGTTTTTTTTTAACTCTCACACGTACATTTGACCATCAAACACCCCTCGGGGGAATTGAGACGCCTTTACGTCCGCCATATTCGTAAATGTCAGTTCCAAACACTAATTTTTGTTTTAACTCTAGTACGCACACTTTTAACTCGGGCACGCACCTTCTTTATGTGTTAACTTTAAATTTTAACTTATGGTAACTTATGTTTATTCAAGCTCTTTTTGATTTTCTCTTACATGTCACTTTAATTTCGAATATCTGCTAAAACACGATAATTTGGAATTTAGATAACTATAAAGTCCATTGGGAAACGTAGAGAAATGTTATCCTGGACTGGCGGGGTCGGCGTGGTTGAGCCCTAAGCCGCCGCTCAATTTTTATAATAAATTTATCCTAGCCCAAAACACCTCGTGGGAATTGGCGACGCCCTTTACGTCCTTAATAGTCGTAAATGTTTATTCAAAGAATGAGTTATCGATTTAAATTCTCACACACGACTTTCTCATTTTTTTTCTCAAACCATCGTTACCATAACAACGCAAAAAAACAACTAAGAATTTCTTCCTTTTTTGTTACCTTTACACTTAGGTCGGAAGTAAATATTGTTTAAATGTCTTTTTTTGACAAATGTCTGATTTTTTTGGATAGACATTATGCTATTTGACCCCGAGTGCTTTAAAAATGCAGACATGAAAATTGCCAAGTTTAATATGCCTAATGTATTTTTTGATGTTTTTACATACTAGTAGTATCTATATTTACATCGGCCTCAGAATTAATTATGAAGTAACAAATTTATACTCGGTCTTATAACGTTCTCTAAGGGCGTACACCGTATAGGCTATAACTTATAGCCCTTAACCCTTTAACGTCAACTCTTAAAAAAGAACTTTAGGTCGGCTGTACTGGTACTACGTAGGTACTATTAGGTACGACACAAGTTAAATCGACATAAAGCAAAAAAAGTATTACGTAAGGCAAAAACAGACATTTTTAGTTATCGTAACTGAAATTGTTTTGTAAAAATAGCCCGATAACCCCTCTGATGATTACATTAAATACTAGTAGTCACTCTTTATTTGACACCATTATCTTAAAACACCCATACCAGTTATCTTCACACCAGTTATCTTGACACTTTTGAACCAAAAAATATCGTAATTTCTACTTATCGTACCAAAGGTCCTCAATAAAAAATCAAATACACCGGGTGCGCAGTTATCGGGCGAGTTTGTGCTCTTATCGGGCGGTTTTTTTTTGCATATTTTTACCTTATTCCGCTTCCGCCCTGAGCTGTTATCGGGCGCCCGATTAAGGTTTTTTGTCGCGAAACCCGCGCGATAACTGCGCACCCGGTGTATATTAACACTTTTTGATCACATTTGATGATAATATAAGTGGTTAAGTAGTGTATATCAACTATTTTTTTTTAGAAATTTCCCGATTCCCTGTTGGGTTCCCACGAACGCGACTTCTTCTACGATCAGGACGCCGAGGAGTACTTCTTCGATCGCGACCCAGAAGCTTTTCGCCATATTCTGAGCTACTTCCGAACAGGTACTTTTTAAGGTATCAATTACTTTCACAGTATGTGTATTTTTTTTATAAAAAAGTTAATGTTTTTTGTTCTCAGTGACAAAACGTGTTTTTGATTTTTATATGTAATCTACTAAATTGGTTTCGAAAAATAACCCTATAACTAGTTTTTAGCCCTATAACAGTTTAGGCTGACGCAAAAGCGTGGGTTGAAGCGGGAAAAACTGATTTTTAGACTAGCCCTATAAGTTATAGGGGGTGGACCATGGGCCGCTGAAAAAAAGTGAACTTGAACGACATAAGTTGTGCATTTGATAATACGGCTCCCGAATAATTCGGACCTCGCGATTTTTTTTAAATTATTAAGAAGTGTCTAAATTGTCACATACTGGCGCTAGAGAGCAATTTAGAATTTTCGATACCGTAGTCATATATCTTGAATATCTTGCGAACGAATTGAGGTAATAAAATATTCTTTGTACGAAACTGAAGAAAAATGTTACTTCTAAAATTCATAAATTAAGTAAAAAACTGTATGACCGATTTTTATTGTAAAATTATCGGTGTTTTTTGNCCAACATGAAATACGTTAGTTTACCGATCGATCAATAACGTACGCTCCTTTTCGCTCTTGCTCCTGTCTGCTGAGCGCATCGATTTGAGACGAAATTTGACAATCTTACACGCCCTCGGGGGAATTGAGACGCCTTTACGTCCGTCATATTCGTTAATGTCAATTTCAGAAAATAATTTTTGTTTAACTCGGGCACGCACCTTCTTTAACTCTCATACGCCAATCTGAGAATTTAAAACGCCCTCGGGGGAATTGAGACGCCTTTACGTCCGTCATATTCGTAAATGTCAATTTCAGAAAATAATTTTTGTTTAACTCGGGCACGCACCTTCTTCAACTCTCATACGCCAATTTGATAATTTAAAACGCCCTCGGGGGAATTGAGACGCCTTTACGTCCGTCATATTCGTTAATGTCAATTTCAGAAAATAATTTTTGTTTAACTCTCATACGCCAATTTGACAATCTTACACGCCCTCGGGGGAATTGAGACGCCTTTACGTCCGTCATATTCGTGAGTGTCAATTTCAGAAAATAATTTTTGTTTAACTCGGGTACGCACCTTCTTAAACTCTCATACGCCAATTTGAGAATTTAAAACGCCCTCAGGGGAATTGAGACGCCTTTACGTCCGTCACATTCGTAAATGTCAATTTTAAAAACTAATTTTTGTTCAAACTCTGGTGCGGACCCTTTTAACTCTAGTACGCACACATTTAACGCAGGCACGCACCTTCTTTAGCTCTCACACGCCAATTTGAGAATTTAAAACGCCCTCGGGGGATTTGAGACGCCTTTACGTCCGTCATATTCGTAAATGTCAATTTCAAAAACTAATTTTTGTTTTAACTGTTGTACGCACACTTTTAACTTCTGAACACTGGTTGAGCCCTAAGCCGCTGCTCAATTTTTATAATAAATTTATCCGAGCCCAAAACACCTCGTGGGAATTGGCGACGCCTTTACGTCCTTAATAGTCGTAAATATTTATTCAAAGAATGCGTTATCGATTTCAATTCTCACACACTTTATCATCTTTATTCTCAAACCTTCGAACTCAATTTTATGTTCACTTATTATATTATTAGACCGCCATTAATAAAATATTTTCAACAAAAACATGTACAAAATATGGTGGTTTTAAGGTCGTATATTTTGACCGCTATAACGTCAAGTTATTATTTGAACACTTTTTTTACTTATCTTTTTTTCAGAGTGCCATATGGCACGAATTTCAAAACAATAATTACAAACTTAAATCGTAAAATCGTGATTTTTGGTTAACATGTCATGTCTTTTTGATATTTTTTCCCAGCAAATCCAAAAAGTTGTTTACCGGTATGGGAGTTTTTCGACCTTGACATGATATGTTGAATTTCTTTTTTCATTCGGAATTGACACCCAGAGTTACCGGGGTAATCGTTTAGGCGTTAAATTTAACCCGAGATATCCCGAATAAAACCATTCTGATCAATTTAATTAGTTTCCCCGGATTTTATTGTTAGCGTAACACCTTAATTGTCTCGCGCTGCCAATTTTGATTGGCCGCGTTACCTTAACAATGCGAAAAAACAAATAAAAATTTCTTCCTTTTTTGTTACGTTTACACTTAACTCTCAGGGGGAAGGACTTTTTGGGAACCCGTAGGGGCAACCCGTAGTTGGGCCACCATGATCCACTAGAGAGCTGTTTGAAATATCCAACCTACGCAAAAAATAACACCGTCAATCGAATTTTCTCGAAAAGTTGAGGGGGGTCACCAATACCCGTTTTGCCCTACGGGGACTCCATATGCCTTAAATCGACGAAAAAAACCAGTTGCGTGTCTATTTACACGCACTTCCCCTTGTGAGTTAAGTTTACACTTTAAAGTACACTTTAAGTCGAAAGTAATTGGAAATAAATATTTTTAAAATGTCTTTTTTGTCAAATGTCTGATTTTTTGGATAGACATTATGCTTTTTGACCCCGCGGGGCCCCGAGTGCTTTAAAAATGCAGACATGAAAATGGCCAAGTTTAATATGCCTAATGTATTTTTTGTTTTTACATACTAGTAGTATCTATATTTACATCGGTCGCAGAATTAATTATGAAGTAACAAAATTATACTCGGTCTTATAACGTTCTCTAAGGGCGAACTAAAATACTAGTAGTCACTCTCTATTTGACACCATTATCTTAAAACGACCATTTGTGGTCGCCAAAAACACCGTTTATGAGTACATTCGCGACCACACCATTTGGTCGCGAATCGTTGTCAAAACACCCTTTCGCGACCATGTGGTCGCGAAAGTACTCATAAATGAGTACCCCACTCCCTTAAAACACCCAAACCAGTTATCTTGATAAAGTGAAGCTTGATATCTTACCACTTTTGGACCAAAAAATATCGTAATTTCTACTTATCTTACCAAAGGTTCTCAATACAAAATCAAATATATGAACACTTTTTGATCACTTTTGATGATAATATAAGTGGTTAAGTAGTGTATATCAACTATTTTTTAGAAATTTCCCGATTCCCTGTTGGGTTCCCACGAACGCGACTTCTTCTACGATCAGGACGCCGAGGAGTACTTCTTCGATCGCGACCCAGAAGCTTTTCGCCATATTCTGAGCTACTTCCGAACAGGTACTTTTTAAGGTATCAATTCACAGTATGTCTAATTTTTTTATAAAAAATTAAATGTTTCTTGTTCTCAGTGAAAAAACGTGTTTTTATGCTTCTACATGTATATATAAGGCACTACCGGAAAACGGAGAAACTGGAAAACGGAGAAAATTTGCCAAAAATGGCCTCTAAAATGCTCTCTAGCGCCATACCGTGTCTCCTTTCTTAACTTTTTTATTTCACCAACGCAATCTACGCATCAAACTGCATCATATGTGTGAGTTTTAGAACAATTTATTTTTTTTCTGTAGAAAATTTTCTCCGTTTTCTAGTTTCTCCGTTTTCCGGTAGTGCCATATATAAAGCATTAGACCTTGATATAGGACAGATTTAAACCGTAATGACGGTAATGACATAAACAATCTGCAGCGAACTATGAAAACGACCAATAAAACCGTGAGAGCTAATACAGCAGATGACTCTTTATATACCAATAATGTATTAAATTGGTTGCGAAAAGTAGCCCTATAACAGGTTAGGCTGACGCAAAAGCGTGGGTTAAAGCTGGGTATTTCAAACAGAATTTCCAAAATCTCATGCGCGCCTTTGCGTGCTTTACTTTTGACTTTTCTAAGGTCCATTTTTCCTAACTAAGACAATAAAAATATTTCCAGGGGGTGCTCGGGGGTGCGCGAGAGTGTTTCAAGCTCTTTAAGGTTGTCAAAATCGTCAAAATTTTTATCGGATTTTTTGAAATGAAATCTCGTGCATCTACGGGTCTGATAATCTAACTGGCGAAGTTTGGTTGATTTAGAAAAAATGGTCATTTTCAGTTTGAAATACCCAACTTAACTTAAAGCGGTAAAAACTGATTTTTAGACTAGCCCTATAACGAGTCATCTGGTGTAAAACATCTTTTGAAAATTATGAAAAAAGAATCTCTCGATTTTTGCCAGATTTGAACCCTGGAGGTTAAATTTTGAAATTTCTAAATATGATATTTTCGAGCAATTAGCTATAAATTATAAACAAGCAATTTTTTATACTTTGTTTTGGTACGATTGAATCTAGGAGGAAAAACTACGTCGGATAAGATGCTTTTCATTTAAAACATTCCGACCCCGCGGAAAAGTCTGAAATGTCCCAATGAGCCGGTTTGTGGCCTTTATGGTCGTCTATCTTATGCTAGGTTGAATTTGAGTAAAAACTGGATTACCCAAGTACAATCAACTTTTTGATTTTGCCTCGAATGGTCTTTGAGTCAACGATGGTTAACACGATGTTAAGTTCTTAAATTTTATTTGAAAACCAACAGTTTTGACCACGAATAGGCGACTATACGGGTTAAACTATGTTTTTTGTCTTTCGAGTGTAAACAAAACATGCTTGGTGTTTAAATATGAATTAGAAGTGGGTGGTAAGATTTTATTTAGGCAAACTTCATTATCCTCGAACGGAGTGCATTGGCCTTGTGGAAGAAGAGTTGGTATTTTTTGGGATAAGTCCTGACATAATACACGACTGCTGCTATGAGGACTATCGAGAGCGGAAACGCGAATTCATGGAACGAACCATGGAAGATAAAGTTGAAAATGCCAATGATCCTACCAAGGTAAAGGCCCTAATTCCGCAACAATGTGGCACTGAGGACCTTTGGAAAAAACGTTTTTTCTAATAATCTTCTTCAGGGAATTGCGGGTTTTTGAGAGAATCGGTTTATCGAAGAAAAGTTTTTTCGGTGAAAATTTGATGAATTTGTGGTCTATCATAGACCGTCTATGTCATGAAATGTACCAAAAACGTAAAAAAATAATTTTCAAAATTTTCTTCGGAAAATGTTTTCTCCAAAAGACCGCTATGCCAAAAACTTTTATTTTTGGAAATCAACCAGCACTTATTTTTTTGGAAAAACACCATTTTAACGGCAGTTGAGAGCGTCACTACTTTCTGGTTGTCACACCTACGCATTCCACAATTAATTGCCTTACACCTAAAAAAAATTGCCTTTTGTGGACTCAAATTAAACATGTTAAATAGCTATTTTAACTATTTGAATTTTCAATTCATTCTGTCGCTATTTTTCATAAATTATGGACCATAATGAAATCAATTTGAGAACGCCTACGCCTAGCGCAGTTAATTGCTTTGATTGCTGTTAATAGCCCGCCCGAAGGCGGTTAACTGCACAAGCTATGTATATCGGATTACCGTTTTTGTTGATCAATTTTAAATGGATTTAGCGGTAGTTATTTAAGAAATCAATTTTAATAAGGCAATAATTCGTCAGAAGTATAAACGAATCACAAACTTTTATTGCCATTTTAATAAGTAATTGAATCGATCTGATTTTTAAAGGTTTCTGTCTTTGCCCGAGGGCAATCTACACGAAGACTCAGAATAGACTTGTTGACGTCGGCGATTTTTTTTCTTCTACCGCACGGTCTTTTCATACTTTTTTTTAATTATTAGTTTTCTGCCTTATTAATGATAAAACATAGAAATGTACGAATTGTAAAGATAGACTAATTAGCTGTGCGGAGTAAAAACAAATTATAATTATTATAGATTTAAAAGAGCCCAGGGCCCATAAATGACCGCACAATGTCTCAAAATAACATGCCACTGTCAGACAAAGTCAGTCAGACAAAATTTACATAGCACGGTTGTTTAAGGGTTAAAAACGATTTGAACCGGTGCCAAGAATTTTCCAAAAAAATGATTTTTTTGACAAGTGAAGATTAAATAAAAGTTATTTCGAAAATCATATTTTTAGACTTTCAAAAATAAAATTTTGAAAAAATTGAGTCTTAACCTTTGAACACATATTTACAAGAGTTCCGTGAACACATCGGTCGGAATTTTTTCCGACCGATCATTCGTAGTGTTCTAACCTACGTAATTTTTCAACATGAGCAATTCGATGGTCCTGAATCGAATGAGCATACTCTCGAAAGCTCTCCGACCACCCTTGGACACTTTTTGGTCGATTTGACCACAAAAATACAAATTCACAAACGGTTAACCGGGTGACGTACGGGGTTTATTTTTTGCAAGCTAGTGGATCGTTGACTAATTAACAGTTTTGGAAAAATATGACAGAAAAAAAATGTGCGTGGAAGCCTTTCATTGCAAATAACCTATTTTTAGGTTTCCTAGCTTCAATAAATTGCTAATTAATATTCATTACGGAAATTAAATTTTTATTTGTATCTGCTTTCCGACTTTGTAATCGATTATTCTATGTTAGTTTTCACTGCCGTTACATTTAGTAGATAAAAATACCTCAAAAATACGTCTTATATGTTCGGTCGGAAAAAAAACCCGACCGATGTGTTTGAAGGTTAAACATTTTTTCTAAAAATATTTTTTTGAAAAAAAAAAATTGTCAAAAACTTCTTTGAAAATAAAAATTGTCAAAAATTTTGTTGAAAATAAAAATTTTGAAAAAAAAAATTATAATAAATAATGTTTTATAATCAAAATAATCTCACAAATTAGGAAAAAAAAACATTAAAATTTTTTTTCTGTAAAACACTATTTTCGAATAATAAAAGTTAAGATACCATTTTGAGTAAGATAAATTTTTGAACAAATAACTATATTTTCACTGCATAAACTTAGAGTAAAATTTTAACATAAAAATTAAGACAATAAATTTTGAAAATTGAAGGTTCGAAATAAAAAAAAACCATAAATTAAAAAATAAATAAAAAGGGTGCAAAAATAAAGAAAAAAAATAAAAATAAAAAGTATCTTCTTGATACAATTTGATTACTATTACTATTATTCCAGTCTTTTTTGAATTTTTTAACCTACGCCACGGCGCTTTCACCTTCTCAACTCACTAGAAATTTTAACAAAAGTGAAAATTTTATTTTTGAAAATTTACATGAAAACGGAAACCGGTTATTTTAGGTAGCAATTCCGCACGTTTCGTTACGAAAGCGAATGTGGTCCCAATTCGAGAACCCCCATACGTCGACTGCGGCGCTGGTGTTCTATTATGTGACCGGTTTTTTCATCGCCGTCTCCGTCATGGCCAACATTATCGAGACGATGGGCTGCGGGTCTAAGCCGGGACAGCCTAGCGAAACGCTGGCGTGCGGGGATCGCTACAAATTAATCTTCTTCTGCCTTGACACTGCTTGCGTGATGATCTTTACAATTGAGTATATTCTGAGACTGTATGCGTCGCCCGATAGATGTAAATATATGAGGGGCGTCATGAGTGTTATTGACGTCGTTGCGATTTTGCCTACTCGGATC
>SCLG01000296.1:33112-61710 GCA_004367875.1 Oikopleura albicans | reverse complement strand
CTGATTAAGACATTGTTAAAATAGAAAACTGCTTAAAAGTTAACATCACTTTTAGGAAATCATTTCGAATGTTGCGAAACAAAATTGCATTCCACGTTCAATCAATGTAAGTGGACACAAATTAGATACACCTTATTCTCACTTTTTTCTCGTCTCTTTTTGAACGAACTTGCCAATCTATCTAGTAGGGTGTTCCGTTGAAAGTGTAATATTTTTTGGTGAAAAATTTAAACCATAGATTAAATTTTGCAAAGGTGATTAGTTGAACTTTTTCTAGATTTCCCACGTTTAATTTCTTCTACCCGCCGTTTAACATTAATTTCCGCCGTTTTCTTTCGTATTTTCTAGATTTCCGCACGTCAAAAACTCGAATATCTAAAAAATGCGAGAAAAAAGATGGCGGAAATGCATGTAAAACCCGGAGTAGATTAGTTTTTCAAGGGTTTTCAAGGTTTTTCAAGGTTTTTCAAGGTTTTTCAAGGTTTTTCAAGTTTTTTTCAGAGTTTTTCAGGTTTTTTCAGGGTTTCAAGGTTTTTTCAGAACTTCTTCAGAACTAACTTTTTTTATTTTTTTTTTATTTTTTCAAACTTTTTCGAGTTTTTTACTAATTTTCCAATTTTTTTCACACTTTTTCGAGTTTTTTTATATTTTTTCAAAATCATTTATAATTCTAAACATTATCCGAAAGTAAAAAAGGTAACTAAAAGACATATACTTTTGAAGGGCTCAGCGTTAAATTCACATAATATATAATTCAATTTGTGGAAAAAAGTTGGTAGCCAGAATTAACAAGTAAAAACGTCATTTTTATCGCACATTTTTGGTGAACTTGAAGAACAAACATATTTAAAAACATCATGCGTTATTCCATTAATATATTTTTTGCCAAACGTCGGACTACGTCGTGAAACGTAGAACAGACGGCGATGCCCAATGGAATTCGAACATCAATTTCAGAAACGGAAAAATGACAGAAGCTTTTCTTTAAAGTACAAAATTGATACATGGCGTTTTTCGGTGCATGTGTTTTTAGCATTCTTATTAAGAACGTTGAAGAATGGTTATTTTCTATAACCGTTATGAATCGCGCATGATGATTTGGTAGAATACAGAAAACGTCGAAACCTGAAAAGGTCGAATTCGGGTCTTTCTCAGGTTTCGACCTTTTATGGCTTCGACTTTTTTAGGGTTTAGACAGTTTTTCAGGGCTCGGCTTTTTCTTTCAAGAATGATATTAATATTGATACCATCTTGTCCGTGAAAGAAAATTTCGATCAAAGATTTATTGACCCTTTTCAAATTTATTTATTTTTGAATTACTATTTAATTATTTTCAAATTTTAATTATTTTCAAATTTTAATTATTTTCAAATTTTAATTATTTTCAAATTTTTATTATTTTCAAATTTTAATTATTTTCAAATTTTAATTATTTTCAAATTTTAATTATTTTAAAAATAGTTTTCCAAATTTTAATTATTTTAAAAATAGTTTTCCAAATTTTTTTGAACTGTTTTCTTTTTTTTTATTATTTTCCAATTTAAATTGTTTCGCAATGAAAATTAATGAAAATTGTTTCGCAATTTTTTTTTTGAAAATTGCTTCGCAATTTTTTTTTTTTTGAAAATTTTTTCAAAAGTTTTTGGAAATTGTTTTTGCAAAAAAAAGTTTTCGGAATGGCTTTTTACATATTTTTGAGAAAAAATTTCAATTTCTTTTAGGAATTTTTTTTTAATTTTTGCTGGGAAATTGTTTCCGAATTTGTTTTCCAAATATACAAATTTGAGTCTGTTTCCAAACGAGTACGTTCCGACAGGTCGCGACGCTAGCAGACGGCAATGCCCAAGAATGCTATTTAAACCTTGGCATAGGTCATAATTTAGGCACCAATATGGCACTATTTTTGCCGCGGGGTATTAACGGCGCATGTGTTTAGAATGGCATCACGGTGACGGACTGTCAGGCGATTGACGAAAAGAGTCCGACGGAGACGTATTCCGAAGATGTCCATCAATTTCCAAATTCGGTCGACTCAAACATTTACAACCGAAGCAATAAAGTCGCAAATGTTGACATGACCTTGAACAACTTGGCGAAAAAGACGATAATAGAAGCGTTAAACAAATAGTCGTTTTTATATATACCTTTTTCAGGCACAGTTTTAATTTGTATAAAATGAAATGGGAAAAACTTTAGAAAAAAATGGTCAGTTTTTGAAATTGAAAAAAAAATACATATAGTAGTCATATAATACGGTCTTTAGTCTCAATAAGGACGTTTTCGGAAACAAGCTTTCGTATTGAGGTGACTAGTCTTGAACTGTCCATTTTTAGATTGAAAAAAATTCGAGAAAATTTGTATTCAAAAATTTTTGAGAAAAAAAATTAGCCATAACCACCAAATTTTTGTTCGAACAAAAAGTGTTTAAGCGATTCGACATAAAAAATACAAACTTTCTTTTAGCAAAAAAAAAAGTTCAAAAAAATATCAACTAAGCAAACTTTTAGCGTGATCAACAGAATGACACATTTTTACGCCTTAAATGAACTTTATCACGTGACAAGGTGAACTTGGGCCAAAACTGAATTAGCCCACTACAATCCACTTTTTGATTTTACGTCGAATGGTTGAACCACTTTTTTCGAAAAAAAAAATGGTGGTTATGGCTTATTTTTTGTTCTCTAACATTTCTTGCAAAAAAGAGTCTTTTTTGGGATAAATGATAGTAGCCCAAAAATTGTACTATATGCTTCAACATTCAATGAGCTCAAGTGATTTTCTGGGCGCAGTCCTATAAAACGTGCGCGCACAAATTTGCCTCGGCTCAGTCTATGTTAGACCACACAGTATTTTTCGAAATTTTGAAAATTACCCGTTTTTCAAATTTTCTTTTCTTTAGATTATCGTTTTACTTTAGACAAATTCAAACTGTGCCTTTTCCCCTATATATATATTTTTCTTTGATCGTTGACGATCCAGATTGGCTCATCAACCCTCAGCCCTAAAATCCGGACAACGGAAGACTTTCGGAAGGCTTGATTTGGGGCAAATGTAAAAATTGACGTGAAAGTGATGTTCACGGCCAAAATGCACGGTTAAAATAGTGGTAATAGAAGATAGTACACGTTTTTTTTTAATTTTTTAATTTCAAAATCATAATGTGGGGGTCGAGTTAAATTTTTATATCTGAAATTCATGAAAAAAAATCACATTTGCTTCGAATTGAATCAGTCCGAAAATCACCCGTTGCCAAAATCCACGCTCTAAAAATAGCTACTAAAAATATTTCTTTAATTTTTTGCTGAATGCTCGGTCCAAATACGGTATATTTTGCCTTGAAAAGTTCAAATTGGTAAAATTGGTAATTTTAATTAAACTCTTGTAATAATTTTATATCAAGTTCACTCCCTTTATGTGGCCTGATTTTCAATGGAATTTGAGGGAAAAACACAGATAATTTATTTTTTGGAATCTAATTTTTTCGGAGCACTTCGCGGTGCCTAAAACTTATAATTTAGGTTTCATTCACAGAATCAAAATTTTACCGTTAGGGTAGCGAGGCTAAATAACTTGAGAAACCTTAGAAATTCACATTTTTTTTTTGAAAAATCTATAATCAAACCAATACTCAACCTTATAACGCGCTTTTGTTTTCTTCGAATTATGAGCTGCAAAATAATTTGTTGACGAAAGACCTCCGCCCCTTAGCATGTCTTCCACCCAAAAAACTCCCAATTTTGGGACTCCTATGTGATTTTTATCCCGCATGTCCCGTTTCTCAATCTCTCCAATGCGGAGTCTTGACCAGACGGCGTGTCCGACCTTTATTGAAATTTTAAAAAGTAGGGATTTTTTGTTTTTTTGAAAAACAATAAATTCGTCGTTATTTTACTGACAAATTAACCCGCATCCGCATAAAAAAAACGGGTATTAACTCGTCCACGGATAAAATGCCATTATGTGGTCCATTCTTTGATAATTATCATGATTCTATAATACAAGATTACGCAGTTATCGGGCCATTTTTTACCATTGCTCAATGAAGGTCTCCCAAAATGGAAAAAAAAATCCACCTACGCATCCCACATGTAAAAGAATAAAAAGTGTGGGCTAGTGAACTAAGTTTCCCTTTATGATAACGCCTACGCCTTTTTAGTATTACGTAATGTGTGAAAATGCGGGGGTGACTAAAAATTTGGACGCTATTTTATTAATTCAGATTTCTAATTGCAAACATCGGCGGCTAATAAGCAGTTACGGCAGCTGCGGCGGTCTGTAACTGAATTACATACCACTAACAGCACTGTTGGTTTAAATTAATATTATATTAATATAATATTATATAGCGTGGTTGATAACGTTTTTACAAGTCAGCCAGATTCTCAATGAAGGCATGTAATTTAACTGATCTGCCTCAATCTACACAAAACATGATGATCTTAATTTATGAAAAGAAATACATATAAGATGATAAAATGACGTAATTTCTCTCGCAGTCTGCCTGTTTTAACAGCGCCAGTTGATTTTTGGGAACCGTTAATTAAGACAATAGATCAAACGGAAAAAAAAACTAGTTTTTTAATTAGATTTGAGTGTTAAGTGGTCCCATATCTAATCTGTTATTTACCAAAAGTGTAAAATAAAAGTAGTTTTGAATGAGAAAATGGTTTTTGTATAGATTGTGGTCATCCAGGTGTATTTAAGGTTTGGAATTTTTTAGCTTTTTTTTCTTGTCAAATCTTCCAAATTAGAATTTGAGAATTTGTTAAAAAAAAGTTGAGGGAGTCCCTATTATGCAAGCTACCAGCTTTTTACGATGTGTCTCAAGCTACCGGTTGAGTTTCATGAAAATCGGCCTAGCGTTTCTAGATTGTTTGTTAATTTCTGCTATTGATTTATGAAACTCAAGCGGTAAAAAGTGAGTGATGCACAAGTCTTAGTATTCTAGAAAATCAATTTTTGTGAAAAATTGTCAATATTGTCCCCTAAGGGTTAAAATTGTCGGCTTCTGTAATAAGATTTTTTATCAGTGGATTTTTAGCAGGCTCTACTTGTAGTAAAAAGCTTCGGACACCCTACTCATCCAAGTATTATTTTGGAACTTCAAAAGACTCACAAAAGGGCGCTGTTGGCCACAATAACACAAAAATCTCAATCTGCATCAAAACCTACGCACGTCCATGATAGGAAGTAAAAACATGACGAATTAATCGTTTTCAAAATTCCTTGGCAATTTATGGGGATAGATATCTAGTTAAACCCTTTTTTAACTCCCAAGGGTCGCAAGGGTTTTTTTAAGAAACAAGACTCTTGAATAAAACAATCAGACAAACGAAACGTTCTAATCTCAGAAAACGCATTCACCCTATGTTTTAAAATAAATGATTCTGCGTGGTTTTTTTTCTCCTTTTAATTTTTTTTTTTTTTCAACCGAGCTGACTTCACCATTAATTGTAAAATTATTTAATGCGTTCTTTCCACTGTCGAATTCAGATTAATTTATTATCAATAAAAACGGCACTTTATTCCACCGATAAATTTCAACTATGTTTCACATTTTTTCTGTACACAATTTCGAACACGCAATGGAACTACAGTCCCTAATCCCATAAGGGACACTCCCATAACAGACGTGTGTCCTATGACGGACGCTTTTTAGTCAAAAACTGATTACTCCATAACGGACACTATTTTTTAAAACAAAAATGTTCCAAGTTAACCCCATGAGGGACGCTGATCCCTTGACGGACGCTTTTTTCGAGAACTGAATACATCCCTTATGAAATTAAGGATTAGGAAATAATTACAGCCTATACTAATCTGTCACATACATCATGGAATAGGTCGTAAAATAAATATTTCAAAGTTGAATAAGCTACTTTGATACACATTTGTCCCAAATTAACCCTATTAGGGGCGCTAATCCTATTACGGCCGTTTATCCCATTACGGTCGCTTTTTTCGAGAACCGAAAACGGCCGTAATGGGAGTAAGGACTGTATGATAAATAATTTTTTTTATAGCATCGCAGTTTTTGTTTTCAGTTAAAAACCGCTCCTTATTGAGCACGTTCGTCTCTTATCACGCCCTCCCCCTGTAAATCCAGGTAAGTTTCCAGAAATTATATGACGCAACGAAAACCGCACCTTCATCCGTATCAAGTTTTGAATTTCCTCAGTTTATTTCTTCTAGAATATATGAATAATTTCCATTGAAAATCGTCATCAAAAAGTACACGAATAAGTTATCTACAGTAGATAAGAGAAACAAGAATGGTTATTTTAATAAATAATTCGTAATGGTTAGATGGTTACATGTCTTTTTATATGTAATTATTTTTTAGAGCTACAATATTCAATTGGTATGATTATTTTTAGATAGATTAGCGCAATAATTAGGATACACTTGTTTCACTCATAACTCGACATTTCCCATGAGTCATGGGCCATGAGTCACTACCGCGGTATACCGTATGGTTCAAAGGCGGTTAATTTGACAAGGTAAGACGATTTTTTCTCGGTTAGGGGCAAAAATAGCCACTTGTACGTTTCGAGTTTAGGAGTACCAAAAGAAATTTGTAAAATTTTAAAAAATCGGAATGGTAAATTTTGTCGATTTTTGAAAAAAAAGTCGGCCCAGTAGTACTGGGTAGTAAAAATTATAAAAAAATGTTTGAAACCAGTAAATCAGTGAATCAAACCAGTGAACCAGTGAATCATGATCATTTATTTTATAGAAATGTGAAGTTTCCAACATCGCGGCGCCAGCCGCGATGTTGGAAACTTTATTTCCAGATTGGTCCACACTATTTGAAGCGCCGAGCGAAAAACTTGGCGTTCGGTGTGGTAACCTTGGGCTTCTATAATTTACAGTGATCGGTGTAGTGCCCTACAGCTATTTTGAAAGTACAATACGCCGAGTAATTTTAATCAGTAATTGAGCTGGTGATTGGACTAGGTCAATTATTACACGCTTATTGTGTCGTTTTTTAATTTGTCAATAATGTTGGTATTGTTTACCAGACTTTATTTTTTTTTTAATGAAATACTATTTAAACTTTATTACAGTCTTTACTCCCATAACGGCCGTTTTCGGTTCTCGAGAAAAGCGGCCGTAATGGCATTAGCGCCCCTAATAGGTTTAGGGACAAGTTTATGCCAAAATGGCTTATTGAACTTTTAGATGTTAATTTTACGACCTATTCCATGATTTATGTGACAATTTAGCAAATAAAGGGTTTATTTTTGATTTTATTAAAATTATTACTTATTTTTGACGATATTGTTCATAAAATATCTTAGCTATCTCAGCTGGTTTTGTTAAATAATAATGGGATAATCTTTTTTGACGGATAAAAGCGGCCGTAATGAGATAAACGGTCGTAATGGGAGCGCGCCTAATGGGAGTAAAGACTGTACTACACCACTTAACCATCTGACTTAACACCATTTGGCTTAACAGTTTGCATTTGACTTAACAGTTTTCAATTGAATTAACACTTTTTGTTGTCTTTTTTTTCCAGCATTTCCGCCTACGCACTAGCCATGTGGCTTAACAGTTTGCATTTGACTTAACAATTTGCACATCAATTAACACCTTTTTTCGGAAAAAAAATGCGTTAAGTCACATGGTTAGGTGGTGTATAACGATTTTTTTTTCATTTTTCGATCATTTTTGTATAGCATTTGCTCATTTTATTCGTCAATTTGAAACTTAAATCTAGAGAAAAAGCCTATTTGCATTTGAGTTAATACTTTTTTTTTTGCTTCAAGTTTTCCAAGGTTTTAACCTACGCACTACCCATGTGGCTTAACAATTTGCATTTGAATTAACACCTTTTTTCGGAAAAAAATGTGTTAAGTCAAATGGTTAGGTGGTGTATATATTTTTTATCATTTCTCGAATATATTAAAGAATATTACGTAATATAATACATGGGGTGCTGAATAAGNATATTCGATTAATGGGATATAATAAATCTTTAATTTTTGACGTTTTTTTTTAATATTCCAGGAAAAAAGCTTTCCCGTAAAATGATTCCAGGAAAAGAGCGTTCCTGAGAAAATAACTTCTCGCAAATTAGCCTTCTTGATAAAAGTAACTTCCAGCATACGCGTTTTCCCGGTTCGGAAATTTTTCCAGGAAAAAAACCTTCCTGCTAAAATAATTTCCCGCGAACGCTTCGGCGCCTCCTTTTTCGGATACTATTTTCGAGAACCGAAAACGTCCCAAAAAGCAGTAAATACTGTACAAATTTTGTTGAAGTTTGTAGTACTGGTTTGTGGAAAAAAGTGTCACCGAGCAAATTTTGCTTGGAGGTTTAAAACAGTAGTCGGCCGTATCGATTCTACAACCCACGTCGAGCTCGGTGACAAATTGACGACCCACACCAGTACAAAATGTATATTTTTGATTTTTAAATATTATTTTTGGTATTCCTAAGGATTTGTAGGTGGCTTACTCTATAAAAACGACAATTAAGTTTATTAGAGTTCATTATCTTCCTTGTTTGATTTACTTTTTACAATAAATTGTTATACATGTATTGTATATTAGACAAAAGCGAACCCTTAGTTTGTCACTATTAGTTACTAAAGCGAAATAGGAATATATTCCGGTGGATTTTTTTTGTATTTGTTTAACAAAGTAATACTAAAAACAGTCACAGGAAATGTCACAAAATAACTAGAATTGTTGCCAGACGCAAGCATTTATTGGAAATCAAATGAAACCCTCAAACCGTGTGGCAAATTGGGTTCGACAGGAGTTAAAAAGTGTCGAGTTAGAGAAAAAGCCGTTTGTTACCGGACTAATCGAATCCAGGACAGTTTTTACTGCGGTGAAAATTATTTCTACAGGTTTGTTGGAGTACAGTAGTATTCTCAATTAAATTATAATATATGCAGTTTAACAAAATGGGATTGTATTTTGACTATGACTCATAGTATGAGTCTCATACTATGAGTACGGACTTTGAGTACCGACGCTTGCTTCCAATATGGACGCTTTTTGTGAAACCGACCGTGAACAGCCTACGGTACGGATGTATTGGTGACTCATAGACTATAAGTCACCAATACATCCGTACCGTAAGCTGTCCACGGTGACTAATCGTTAAAAGGTGCGGTGGAGCCAGTACGAATCGCCTACGCACTATGCCATTATATTTCAAGTGTTGGTTATTTTTGACCTTTTTTAAATTAGGTTTAGAAAGATAACGGCGGAGAACGTTTATACAAAAGTATAACATGAATGGTATACAGACCTTACTTCCAATACGGACGTTTTGGGTTCTCGAAAATAGCGTCCGTATTGGAGTGATTTGTCATAAAGTGTCCATTTTTAGACTGTTTGACAAAAAGCGTCCGTATTGGAAGCAAGCGTGCGTACTCAAAGTAAGGACTGTACTTTTTTCTATATACATTTAGAAAAAAATAAATAACCGAAAAGTTCTTTTACCGGAACCAGTGTGTTTGATTATTGTGTTCAGGGGTTAACCGTATGTTTCAGTTTATTGGCTCTCAATGGTTATCTACCTTCAGTTTGCCCAGCGGGATTATTATAAAACTATCCCACATGAATATTTTGATTATTTGACCAATTGGAATGAAATATTGTTACTTCTTTATCTGATTTCTTCGTCTCTTGTGCTTTTATGCAATTTATCCCCTGAAAATGTCCACGATGTGGCACCCTGGTACTGCTACGTGGTTCAGGAAAAGCTTTGAAATATTGTACGATTATTTAGTATTGGTAGATTTGGTAGAAATGGGGCAATCGCAAATTGTGATTCGCAATTTAGTGTACTTTTGGTCAAATTTGACTTACCGCCTACACACCAGCTGTCGCTGATTTTTTTGCGTAGGTTTACATTTTAAAACAGACCGTAGTGGTTTAAATCAACATTTTATTAATTTTATTTTTTTTCAAAAAACTTTTGATTTCGAATGTGCATGAATTTCCACCTGGAAGTTAAATATGGATTGCCAAGCTCTGTAAAAGGCTCTTCACGAAATAGTTGTTCCAATCGGCCTTTTGGTTTCACTCGGTTATTGGGGACTTTATTCCGGAAATTTAATAGGTGCCACCACTTTAGAGTTGACGGCCAGTATTAACAGTCACCTCATAAACGGTACGTAAGCTTTTAAACCAAGTTCCTGTAGGGCAGAGGTCGGCACTCGGATTCCAACCCGAATTTTACCCGCGGGTTGGAAACGGGTTGGACAACGATTTTCAGGCTTTAAAAGTCGGGTAAAACTCGGGTAACGGAATTCGGGTAATAATTTATCAGAGTTACTTATTATTTTTTTCATAACGGTTTGCTTTAATAATTATGGTTTTCGCCACCGCGGTTTGTGGGAGAAAACTTTTTTGGGAGAAAACGTCCCTGAAAACGATTAAACTGGTTTCTGACATTTCACAAAAAATTTCACAGAAAATTTAACAAAAAAATTCACGAAAAAATTCACAGAAAATTTCACAAAAAAATTCACGAAAAAATTCACAGAAAATTTCACAAAAAAATTCACGAAAAAATTCACAAAAAATTTCACAAAAAATTTAACAAAAAATTTCACAAAAAGTTTCAAGTCATGCAATGCTAGACTATTCGGTACCGTGGTCGTTGAACGAGAACGATTTTTATTTAAAAAAAAAAATTTTGTTGGATAAAACAACCGAAAAATGTTTTTTCAACATTAAAAATTAAGGTATCATAATTATGTTGGACTTCTGTCTGAGTGCAATTCCATTTCGTCTTCCACACGTTATATATCCATGGATTTTGGGGCCCTTCTACGGGTTAAATACATTCATGGCCGCCCGGCAGAATCCGGAAAGGGATCAGATTTATCCGTTTTTAAAATGGCATCGAGAAGACGGCTCATTAATTCCTGGTATTGCTTCTTGTGCACTTTTAATATTTATAATTGTGCCTGCGATTTTTTATATTTCTTTGGGCTTATATCATTTGAAAATGTATTGTGCCCGGAGAATCCTACGAATGAAAACCCTCAAAGAAAATGATGAAAATTCATCCGAAATAAAACCAATTATTCTGTAATAAATAAAGTTAACCTTTGAAGACGCGTTGTAAAAAAATCGTGTGTTTGTTTAACCCCNTTCACCCTATGTTTTAAAATAAATGATTCTGCGTGGTTTTTTTTTCTCCTTTTAATTTTTTTTTTCAACCGAGCTGACTTCACCATTAATTGTAAAATTATTTAATGCGTTCTTTCCACTGTCGAATTCAGATTAATTTATTATCAATAAAAACGGCACTTTATTCCACCGATAAATTTCAACTCTGTTTCACATTTTCCTTGTACAAAATTTCGCATAAGCAATGGAACTACAGACCCAAATCCGATTAGGGACACTCCCATAAAAGACGTGTGTCCTATGAGTCAAAGGCTATGATGGACGATTTTTAGTCAAAAAACGGATTACTCCATAACAGATACTATTTTTTTAAACAAATTTGTTTAACCCCATGAGGGACGCTGATCTCTTGACTCGTCCCGTACTGAGAGAAGTATTTTTTTGCAATTAAAAACCGTCCCTTATTGAGCACGTTCGTCTCTTTATCACGCCCTCCCCCTGTAAATCCAGGTGAGTTTCCAGAAATTATGTGACGCAACGAAAACCGCACTTTCAGCCGTATCAAGTTTTGAAATTCCTCAGTTTATTTCTTCTAGAATATATGCATAATTTCCATTGCAAAAATACCTCTGAAAAATTGTCATCAAAAAGTACAGGAATAACTTATTCCGAATAAGTTATCTAGATGAGAGAAACAAGAATGGTTATTTTAATAAATAATTCGTAATGGTTAGATGGTTAAATGTATTTTTATATGTAGTTATTTTTTAGAGCTACAATATTCAATTGATATGATTATTTTAAGATAGATTGACGCAATAATTAGGATACAGTTGTTTCACTCATAACTAGAAATTTCCCATGACTCATGGCCCATGGCTCATGGGCCATGGGACTACCGCGGTATACCGTATGGTTCAAAGGCTGTTAATTTGATGGTAGGACGATTTTTTCTCGGTTAGGGGCAAAAATAGCCACTTGTACGCTTCGAGTTTAGGAGTACCAAAAACAACATTTAAAATTTTATAAAATCGAAAGGGTAAATTTTGTCGCTTTTTGAAAAAAAATTCGAAATTTTGCGCGGGTAAAAAAATAAACATAACCAAGGCCAGCATAAAAAACGTTTGAAACCAGCGCACCGTGATCATTCATTTCAGAGAAATATTTTTTTCAGTCGAGACAAAACTTTTTGAGAATTTTTGTATATTTTTTAAGGTTCAACTTTTTAGGAGTTCTACAGTCTTTACTCCTTTTTGGCACGCTTTTTCGGCGAAAATGCGGCCATTTTAAATGATAATTTCTAATAGTAAAATGATCCTTTTTTGTGACGATGCTCCTTTTGCGGACGCTATTTTCGAGAACCGAAAACGTTCCAAAAAGGAGTAAGGACTATACAAACTTTGTTAAAGCTTGTAATACTGGTGTGTGGAAAAAAAAGTGTCACCGAGCAAATTTTGCTTGGAGGTTTAAAACAGTAGTCGGCCGTATCGATTCTACGACCCACGTCGAGCTCGGTAACAAACTGACGACCCACACCAGTACAAAAGCGATAATAAAGTTTATTAGAGTTCATTATCTTCCTTGTTTGATTTACTTTTTACAATAAATTGTTATACATGTATTGTATATTAGACAAAAGCGAACCCTTAGTTTGTCACTATTAGTTACTAAAGCGAAATAGGAATATATTCCGGTGGATTTTTTTGTATTTGTTTAACAAAGTAATACTAAAAACATTCACAGGAAATGTCACAAAATAACTAGAATTGTTGCCAGACGCAAGCATTTATTGGAAAACAAATGAAACCCTCAAACCGTGTGGCAAAATGGGTTCGGCAGGAGTTTAAATGTGTCGAGTTAGAGAAAAGGCCTTTTGTTACGGGACTAATCGAATCAAGGACAGTTTTTATTGCGGTAAAAATTATTTCTACAGGTTTGTTGGAGTACAATAGTAATCTTAATTATGTGCAGTTTAACAAAATGGGATTGTATTTTGACTATGAGACACCAATGCATCCGTACCGTAGGGTGTTCAAGGTCGAAAACGAAAGTCGTCGCCAGAACCTAGGATCCGAAAGTTTCGTGATTTTAGGAGGTGGCGCCCACGAGATATTGAGTCTAGACCAGTGTTGTAAATTTGCGTTGGGGCATTGGGGCGTAGGGGCGTTGTACGGAGTGGGGTACTTTCGCGACCATTTATGGTCGCGAAAAAAACTCGTTAATGAGTACTTTCGCGACCACACCATTTGGTCGCGAAAGGGTGTTTTTGGGGAGGTTTGGCGACCATGTGGTCGCGAAACCATCTTTTAAACAACGATTCGCGACCAAATGGTGTGGTCGCGAAAGTACTCAAAAACGGGTTTTGTTCGCGACCACAAATGGTCGCGAAACTACCCTTCACCCGTTGTACTGGCGCGTTGAGGTGTACCAACCCAACGCCAACGCATTTTTGACTAGCTGCCCAAACCCAACGGGAACGCCAACGCGAAATTAAAAACTGCTGCTTTTCAAAATTAGGTTTAGAAAGATAACGGCGGAGAACGTTTATACAAACGTGTACAGTCGTGGAAGCTTTTTAGTGAGGTTGACAAAAAATGAATTGATAACGTAACAGTGAAGCGAGAACGCAACAAAAAAAGCCAGAACGTAACAATTTTTGACAAGTGAAAGTGTTACGTTCTCGCTTCCACGACTGTTACATGAATGGTATACAGACCTTACTTCCAAGACGGACGTTTTTGGGTTTTCGAAAATAGCGTTCGTATTGGAGTGAATTGTCATAAAGTGTCCATTTTCAGACTGTTTCAAAAAGCGTCCGCATTGGAAGCAAGCGGCCGTACTCAATGTAGGGACTGTACTTTTTCTATAGACATTTTTTTACCGAAAACCAGTGTTTGAATATTGTGTTCAGGGGTTAACCGTATGTTTCAGTTTATTGGCTCTCAATGGTTATCTACCTTCAGTTTGCCCAGCGGGATTATTATAAAACTATCCCACATGAATATTTTGATTATTTTACCAATTGGAATGAAATATTGTTACTTCTTTATCTGATTTCTTCGTCTTTTGTACTTTTATGCAATTTATCCCCTGAAAATGTCCACGATGTGGCGCCGTGGTACTGTTACGTGGTCCAGGAAAAGCTTTTAAATATTTTTTTTTTCGCTTTTTTTGGGGGGACATTTTCACTTAAAAGCTATTTTTGCCTAATTAAGACGATCCAACCAAAAAAAGCGAGAAAAAAAATTTGCCAAAAAAAATTTAAAAATTATTAGTGATTGGTAGATTTGGTAGAAATGGGGCAATCGCAAATTTTCTTGTGTCACTTTTGGTCAAATTCGACGTACCGCCCACACACCAGCTGTCGCTATTTTTTTTTTGCGTAGGTTTACATTTTAAAACAGACTGTAGTAGTCTAAATCAAAATTTTATCAATTTTATTTTTTTCGAAAATTTTTCGATTTTCTCAAATCTATCATTAGATGTTGTAAAATTTATTATAAAAAAGGGAATTTGCACCTGGAAGTTAAATATGGATTTCCAAGCTCTGTAAAAGGCTCTTCACGAAATAGTTGTCCCAATCGGCCTTTTGGTTTCACTCGGTTATTGGGGACTTTATTCTGGAAACTTAATAGGCGCGACCACTTTAGAGCTGACCGCCAGTATTAACAGCCATCTCATAAACGGTACGTAAGCTTTCGAACCAAGTTCCTGTAGGGTATTTTTTTTTTTTTTGAAAATGGTTTGCTTTTAAATTATGGTTTTCGGCACCGCGGTTCATGGGAGAAAACTTTTTTGGGAGAAAGCGTTTTTTGAGAGCATCACTTTCGGGAAATTTCAAGTTTGTAAATGAAAAAATTTTACAAAAAAATTAACAAAAAATTTCACGAAAAATTTCACAAAAAAATTTCACAAAAAAAAAGAACAAAAAAATTCACAAAAAATTTCACGAAAAATTTCACAAAAAAATTTCACAAAAAAAAAAACAAAAAAATTCACAAAAAATTGATATTGAAATGCTAGGCTATTCGGCACCGCGGTCGTTGAACGAGAACGATTTTTATTTTTTGAAAAATCTTTTTGTTGGATAAAATTTTTCCGAAAAAATGTTTTTTCAATATTAAAATTTTAGGTATCATAATTATGTTGGACTTCTGTTTAAGTGCAATTCCATTTCGTCTTCCACACGTTATATATCCATGGATTTTGGGGCCCTTTTACGGGTTAAATACATTTATGGCCGCCCGACAGAACCCGGAAAGGGATCAGATTTATCCGTTTTTAAAATGGCATCGAGAAGACGGCTCATTAATTCCTGGTATTGCTTCTTGTGCACTTTTAATATTTATAATTGTGCCTGCGATTTTTTATATTTCTTTGGGCTTATATCATTTGAAAATGTATTGTGCCCGGAGAATCCTACGAATGAAAACCCTCAAAGAAAATGATGAAAATTCATCCGAAATAAAACCAATTATTCTGTAATAAATAAAGTTAACCTTTGAAGACGCGTTGTAAAAAAATCGTGTGTTTGTTTAACCCCCAACCAAAAATATTAGCGGTACCCCAACCAAAAACAGGGACGTTTGTCCCTGTTTTGTATTTTCTCTTCTGAGAGTCTTCTCTGATCGTTCATAATTTGCAAGATGAGCAAATCGATGGTTTTTAATNAAACATCTCCGACCACCTTTAGACACTTTTTGGCCGATTTGACCACAAAAACACAATTTTCATTCAGCTCATTTACCGGTTAATTGCCGGTAAATTGCCGGAATTTGGCTATTTACCACATTTAGAAAAAAACATGCCTTAAAAAAGAAGTTTTTAATGCATTTATTGCAAAAAACCTGTTTTTGGCCGTTTACCAAGTTCAATTAATCATTAATTACTCGTGATTAATAAAATTATCAATTATTTTCATGTTATTTTTTTGTGTTTTTTTTTGTGTTCACAAGTGCTTTTTCTATGTTGGATTTCACTGTCAATTCATTCAATAAAGCCGAACAACGCAAAAAATACGTCTATTTCTGGTGTAGCGACAAACGTTCCTGTTTTTTGGTTGGGGGTTAACCCACAAATTCGTTTCTCCTAACACGTCCCCAAACACGAATTGTGAAGTTTGTCCCAAATTTTTTTTTTTTGAGATTTTTTACCAAATTAGCAACAGGGCCAATATATTTTAATGGTTGAGTTTTTTGCTAGTCAATACTTTTTAAAATGTTTTTTAAAAATTATTTACAGGGTGTGTGGTGGATTGCTTGTGCTAAATAAGGGTCGTTTTTTTGATGAAAATATTTTCGCTCCAAATAAGGGTCGCTGATATTAGCATTACTTTTCATGGTCATTTTTAATAATTTTTATGATCCGTTTATAGATATAATAAATCAGTGTTGGAAACATTGGGATTCGTTGGGCTTTGGGGCAATTTTTCGCCCGTTGGGAAAAATCGGTGCGTTGGCCAACGCTAGCGTTTGGAAAATTACTGCGTTGGCCAACTTTTCTAACACTATAATAAATAAAAATTGTATCTAAGTCAAATTTAATCGTTAAATTGATAAAATTAAATATACTCCTGGGTGTGCTTAATAAGGGTTCAGTACTTCCAATTTTATAACGGTCGTTTTTCAAAAAGCGTCGATACGCACTGTATGACTCACGGTAATTGTGAAAAAACCTGTTTTCTACTGTTTGTGAAAATTTGACTATTATTTTCGTTTTTGAATTTCACGTCCCATTATTGATGAAATACTCGTACTGGTTTACACGGTCGTGAAATGCGTCTATTTGAACTTATTAACCGCAGGATTGCGCCAACAAGCTTGAACTGTTTTTTGTAAGAAATACGAATGAATTGACCACTAATAACGCCTCATTATTGCCGAATTCAATTTAAATAAATACAAAAAAATATTCTCAAATGTTGTTCTCTGACTAAGATTCCTGGCGTTTTAGTACATACGTTTGTAGCATGCTTTAATTTTCAGGGGTAAGGAGTTTTTGGGAACCCGTAAGGGGGAAATGTGTGTATATATACACACACTTAAAAAATTCACTATAATTCGCAATAATTAAAAAAAACTGGTAAAACCAAGTTGTGGAGCTCGTCAAACTACGTCGATCTGACTATTGGGAAATTGATTTGGGCTTACAGAGCACCCTAAAGAGCTGTTTGAAATCTCCAACCTACGCAAAACATACCGTCAATGTAATTTTTTCGAAAAGTTGAGGGGGAGTCAGCAATACTCGTTTTGACCTACGGGGCCTCCATATGCCTTAAATCGACGAAAAAACAAGTATATATACACACTTCCCCTGGGAGTTAATTTATATGCGGAATAACCTTATTATTAAAACGTGTCTAATACACGTATTAATAAAGAGTGCTCCGTAGCATGTGACCTTGACCTTCTGATGTCAAAAACGCCAAGTTATTCCACTGTTCAACTCTTTAGTTTTCATTTGCGCTCACTCTCGAGTCATTTGGATGTACCACCTACGCGGAAACTGACACGTTCTTTTGCGTAGGTTGGACATTTCAAACAGCTTTCTAGGGGAACCTGGCGGTCCAAATCAAATTCTGAATAGTCAAATCGACGTAGTTTCATAAACTCTACAACCTGGCATTACCAGTTTTTTTTCCGAAATATCTACCCATAGACTATAATTTATAGTTAACCCAAAAAGTTAAGTGGATATTTTATGAATAGCAGCAATTATGGGATAAATATAAATAGACTATTTATAACAGTGAATCAGCTAAACGTCTCATTATATATTGTATATTTCATTATATTGTTTCTATCCATGAATTTTTCCAAATTGGTCCCCATTTGGGAGAATAAAATTAAAACAAAAAAAATACCGCCAAGCTCATAATTTATAAATTATAATATTATATATTTATTCTTCATCAAATTATAATAGTACAATCATATAGTATTAATCAATGATTGTACTACACCCTCTGCGCCGTTATCGGGTACAAACTTTGAGAAAAAATTTGCTCCATTACACCACCCCAAAGTAAGGGCCATCTTTTGGCATTTTTGAAAATCGAAAAAGGTGGCCCTTACTTTAGGTAAGTGAAACATAACGGCGCACCCTGTGTATCACGGTTCTTTATTAAAGTTCTTTATGAAATTAAATAATTACACCACCTGCCCACGGAAGGTAACAAAACGGTAGAAATGAGCTCTGCTGAACTGGCTGAGCTGAGCTACCCTCTGCTAGCCTATCTAGTCCAAAAAAAAACATGAGCTGGCTTGTCGAACTGCCTAGCCAGCTGTCGAGCTGGGAAAGCCAGTTGACTGTTGCCCTGGGTGAAACATAACGGCGTAGGGATATAATCGTCTCTTAATTTGGTTTCCTTTAATTACAAGGGAGATCGTGTGCCCTTTAGGGACACAGGACCGTTTTTCGGCGATTTACGGCATAAGGAGGCTTCGCATGAGACCCCATGTAAAGACGTTTTTTGTAGTTAATAGAAGGCAGTACCTGTGAATCACAGGCTTGGGTCTATCCTTTATCCATTCATTCCTTTCACCCTATTCAGAAATAATAATATTATTAACTTAAAGTATTTCGAAATTGCTTCTATTTTTAGGCTGTGTATATTGATCGTCGAGCTATTTTTTCTATTTTGACTTTTGTTTGAATCTATTCTCCCATTTTTACCCGAATTTTCGCCACGATTCAACATTGGCGTGAGTCTCTATTGAAAATATTCATCGAGAATTAGATGAATCACCTCAGTGGCTATTTAAATTGAAAATTCATGATATGAAATTCAGAAAAAAAAAATTAGTTAAAAGTGGCCTGAGATTTCTGAGATTCATTGGCATTTAATTAATAGCTAGTGTTTGCGGTTAAATCTCATATCGCTTGGCGCTTCACTCGACAGGATTTTACCGGTTTTTTTTTAACCGGGAAAAAAAAAGTTTTTTCGTAAAATTTCAAAAAACAAGNAGGGGGACCCTGTGCCCTTTAGGGACACAGGACCGTTTTTCGGCGATTTACGGCATAAGGAGGCTTCGCATGAGATACCATGTTTTTTGTGTTTTTTTGTAGTTAATAGAAGGCAGTACCTGTGAATCACAGGCTTGGGTCTATCCTTTATCCATTCATTTCTTTCACCCTATTCACGAAAAATATTATTAGTACTTAAAGTATTTCGAAATTGCTTCTATTTTTAGGCTGTGTATATTCATCGTCGAGCTATTTTTTTCTATTTTGACTTTTGTTTGAATCTATTCTCCCATTTTTACCCGAATTTTCGCCACGATTCAACATTGGCGTGAGTCTATTGTAAATATTCATCGAGAATTAGATGAATCACCTCAGTGGCTATTTAAATTGAAAATTCATGGTTTCAAATTCAGAAAATAAAATTAGTTAAAAGTGGCCTGAGATTTCTGAGATTCATTGGCATTTAGTTAATAGCTAGTGTTTGCGGTTAAATCTCATATCGCTTGGCGCTTCACTCGACACGATTTTACCGATTTTTTTAACCGGAAAAAAAAAGTTTTTTCGTAAAATTTCAAAAAACAAGATTTTAAATCTTGAAAAATTACATTGGATATTTTGTTTTTCGAGTCACAAGTACGGCCAGTTTTTGCAAAAAGGAACCTATCTGGTACCCCCTGTATGAATTTTTACGAATGGTGCAATTTGGAGTTCATGGCGCCATCTTAGGGAAAAAGTTTTTCCAAAAAAGCCATTTGTGATGTTTGAATTTTGCCAGAAACAATTTTTAAGCATATAATATTTTACTGCTTTAGTGCCATATCATATGGCCCATATGTGATTTTTCGCAAAAATTATGGAAACAATTTTTTCTGCCAGATGCCGTGTTAGAAACTCTAATGCAGTCAAATGAAAGTGGAAAAATTTTAAAATGCTTATTTCATGTGTTTGGGTCCAAAATTGGGTCCGGATCTACTGACACGCAATGTGCGAAAATCGTAAATGAGAGTTAACGTGAGTTTCGTTATTTACTACCCACTCTAACGTGGCTCAACGGGGCATTCAAAATCGCACGATGGAAATCAACGGCTATTTAATGAAAATAGGATTTGAGATTTGTATTTAATTTCGTAAAAAAAAATCCGCCTGAAACAATTAATAAATGATAGAAATCTCAATGGAAAAATTCGTGTTTTTTATTGTTGGCACAACTAAGCTGTCAAAATCTAATAGGAATATGAGAAATTTTCCCCGAAATCTGTTTTCGATTAATTTTTTCAACAAAAATTCCAAAGTACAAACGATTTTTTGTATACCGCCCGCGCCTTTATCGGGTCCACATTCTGGAAAAAAAATATGTGGATTATGTCATTCTAACCCGATAACGGCGCAGGGCGTAGGCGGACTGTCTGAAAATTTTACCTGCTTTCAACGAAAAACAAAGGGGCGCAGAAGTAAGGTACCAAACGGGGTTAAAAATTCGTAACAAATTTGAGTAGAAATATAAGTACAAAATAAGTTCAAATTTGAGTACAAAAATCAGTAAAAAATTGAACAAAGTTAGGTTTAAAAATGTTAACTCTTGGGGGTCACAGGTGTTCGTATAACCCATAGGGGACACTTTGTGATGATCATTACACAAGCATGTTATGGCGAGTTTTAAAAGATAAAATTCTTTGCAAAGATTGTTTTACGGAGTATTCCAGCATGCCCAATCCATCTAGAAAACTCGCCTAAAACATCTAGAAAAATCTAGAAAAAATCTAGAAAAAATCAAGAAAAAATCTAGAAAAAATCTAGAAAAAATCTAGAAAAAATCTAGAAAAAATCTAGAAAAAATCTAGAAAAAGTCTAGAAAAAATCTAGAAAAAACATCTAGAAAAATTGCCATATGTCTCAAACGTCCTCTCAGGAAGATTTTTGAAAAAATATTCAGACAAAAAAATTTTCTACTTTTGTTCCAAAATTTTCTCCATGAAATTTCGTATGAACCGTTTGTCGGCGATTTTTGATTTGAGGCCTGTTGGTGGGATATCAGGGCAAATAGAGCGTTGTGTGACGATCGTCACACAGTGACCCGGGGTCACTGACCCCCAAGAGTTACACTACATATAAAAATAAAGTTATTTTTTTACTTCAAGGGTTTACTTCAAGGGTTAAGGTAATGCAAATTATCCCGGCTTATTCAATATAATTTATACGTTTATACTTCCGTCTAAAAGCGTTTCTCTGATCACAGTTTTGAAAAAAATGCCTTCTAATTTAAAAATTAACAATATGGGAAAACACGTTTTTGGTAATTAAAAATAAATGTTGTAATTATGTTTAACAGATCTATTTCCATTGATTAAATTATTATTACATTATGAAACTGTGTAATACTATAACAAACTAGAAGGAAAGGGTTTTACATAATATCCTAATAATATTCGTTAGAAATGGTCGAGAGCCACAAATTTTGCGCTCAAGGTTAACCAATGTTAACCATTGGTACAAATTAGCCAATGTTGTTTTTGGACATTAATCCTGAAACGTTATGAGATAACGTTTCGAAACAAACGGTTGTCCTATACAGTCCATCCTGTCAGGCCTTGACTGCCATGATTGTGATTTATTTTGTTTTTCAAGAATGCCTTGAGTGCCGTGTTTGTAATTATTTTTCAAAAGTGCCGTTTTCGGATTTTTTTTTTCTAGAATGTCTTGAGTGCCGTCTTTGTTATTATTGTTCAAAATTGCCATTTTTCGGATTTTTTTTAGAATGTCTTGAGTGACGTCTTTGTAATTATTTTTCAAAAGTGCCGTTTTTCGGATTTTGTTTTAGAATGTCTTGAGTGCCATTTTTGTAATTATTTTTGAAAAGTGCCGTTTTTCGGATTTTTTTTTCTAGAATGTCTTGAGTGCCGTCTTTGTAATTATTTTTGAAAAGTGCCGTTTTTCGGATTTTTTTTTCTAGAATGTCTTGAGTGCCATTTTTTTGATGCTTTGAATTCAATGTCCGTTAATTATTTTCTCGCGGATGCCTTAAGTGCCACTTTTGGATAATAAATTGTGTTAGGAAGGCCTTGTTTTTTTTTATTTTATTATTTCGGAATACCTGTTTTCGTGATGTTTGTTTTTTATATTTTATCTTTATCCAAAAAAGTCCAGAACAAAAAAAATTTCGGAAAAAATTTTAATATGAAAAGTCCAGCAGTCTAAAATTACTGGAGTAACTTTTCCTGCGCATTTCCGCTGGTTATTGTTGGTTAACCGGATAATCTCTAAGTACTTCTTATGTTAATTTCCATTCCGTAATTTGTTCCGCAATAAGTATTTTTTTGTATTACATGTCCTAATGGCAAATACGTCCGTAAAATGTTATTTTGCAAAAAAAAGTATTTTTTCCGATAATTACTTTGTCTAACTTCAAACAATGACGAGTGACTTTTGACTACTAACATTAAAATCTATTTTACTCGAAATCACTTTCTTATGTTTTTGAGATTTGTATTATATAGTTGCAAGATAATACACCGGGTGCGCCGTTATGTTTCATAGAAAAAAAAATCCCAAAAAACTGGAATATAAAGGAGCAAGCGGGAAAACCTACCGGCGTGAAACATAAAGACGCACCGGGTGTATAGCATATTAATCTACAAAATTTTCGAGAATTGTTCACAACTTCTAGTTTTTAGTAGGTTTACAATTTAGTTTATAAAAAACATAGGTGTTGATATATAACTGTTAACTTACGTTTTAATTTAAAATACGATAACTTACTTGATTGACTTTACACCTTTGGTCCTGTTTTATCATAAACACAATGTTTCATGAAAGCAAGGCTTTGAGAATTTAAAAATAAGAAAAAGTGATCACGCTGCAAAAAACGTGATGAGCAATCGAAATTTTAAAAGAATGCGTTTTCAACTGAGCACGACCGCGTGCGCTCAATCTCACAATGGGAACTAAAGTTTCTCTAGTTTGTTAACAAAAATAAGATCTGTCGCTCTTCGAGCACGCTGATTGGCCGAACAGATTATTTCTCTTTGTAAATTGGCCATCAGCCACAGACTTAAATTCTCAAAGCCTCGCTTTCATGAAATATTGCGTTTATGATATGATGAGTTATTAAAAACGAACAATTTTCCGTATTATTCAGATTGGCCTGAAATTATGTTTTACAAAAACAGATCTTGATAGGCATGGCCATGGTACAATAAAAACAATCCGGTTTATCGGATCGGGTCAACCCGGGTGTATTTGAGTTTCTCGAGAAACTCGGGTGTATTTGAGATTCTCAGGTGTATTTTGAGAAAAAAAGACAAATACACCTGAGTTTCTGGAGAAAGTCAAATACACCCGAGTTAGCCCCTTCTCGGTTCATCTCATGTAGATTTATAATTATTGACAAAATTTATAGAAAAGAGGTCAATTTTTTCATAATAGATCAACACGTATCATATTTTGTGTTTTGTTAATTGGGTATTAAATTTATGATTAAATAAAAAAACTACATCCCTAGACAAATATGCTTCTGACTTGACCTTATTTTTGGCATAAATATTGAAAACAGCATTTCGCAATTTTTATTCACATAGGAATGGCGCTCGTATGATTAAACGGGTGATTAGTCTACTGAGTGTTAACCAAATAGATTTATAATTTTATTAATGTTTACCTTTTAGATCTAACTTTAGTGAGTGTTTAGTTTCTAGGTTAACTTATGCCTTTTTATCATTACCGCGTCAGTCTCAGCGCCGACACATCGCTTATGTTAAGTCTCTAGGTGAGAATGTTCTCAGAAAAAGTTATATGATGTTAACACTTGAAGTTAACAGTAAACGATTTTAAATATTAACATTTTAGGTTAGTTACAAGATACAGTCCTTACTCTCAATTCGGACGCACTCAATAAGGACGCTTTCTTCCAATAAGGACAAATGTCCCAAAAATAATTGAAAAAGTGACACATTATGACAATTCACCTCAATACGGACGGTATTTTCGACAAGCAAAAACGTCCGTATTGGAATTAAGGACTGTATTAAAGCTGGGGCGTACTTGTACAATTTTAGTTCTAAAAGGTCACCATATGCATTCCAGGAACTAAGTTATTTGATGTTAACAGTTGAAGTTAACAGTAACCTTTTTATAATAAATTTATTGCATTTTAATTAGGAGACGTTAACGTTGAGGGTCATTTTTAAAACTTTTGTTCTAAAAGGTCACCATATATCATCAAAAGTCGATTGAATTTGTGACGAAATTAAAAAAAAATGACATTCTGAGTCAAATTTGCATTCTACTTGACATTATTTTTGCCATAAACATTGAAAATGGCCTTTATGCAATTTTTTTTTTTGAGATAGGGATGGCGCTCGTTCCATCTAGGGGTTGGGGCGCATCGAAGGCAACGTGTTATCCCGTGTAGCTTTATATACCAAAAGAAAACGTTCTAAAAACAAGCACGTTGAAATAGTCAATTTTTTTCTACCGGTGTCGAAATTGGGGTCTAAGTTTTTTTTTTCGTGAGAACAGTAGACGTCAAAGATAAATCGCAAAAGATGAAGATTTTCAAGATTGCAGCCCTCTTCGGAATTGCCGCTGCGTCAGATGAAGTTGAAAGGTTCGAATTTATTATTTCGGAAATAAATGAGAGATGCGCCGGTTTTTGGAATTTCCTAAAAAAAACCTATGACTGAGGTAAACCACAAGAGTTAGAAAATGAAGGGGTCGCCCCTCAGGTAAGGATCACATTAGCCAAATAAGGGTCGCATTAGCTTCACAAGGATCGACGGCGCTAAATAATGGTCCCTTTTTGAAGAAATATCATTGGTCCCTAACTTCAAAAAAAAAATTATTTTTCAAAAAGGTAGCTGATTTCACCAAAATCATACCAAATTTTGTAAAAAGTTAAATCTTCCGGTAATATTAAAAATAACTATTTGTCAATTAGCAAGTGAATTAAGACATTCACCCCCTGTTTAGGGAATACTATCATCCAAAAATAACCTAAAAAATATTTAATTAACGAATAAATCGAATTTTACGTTGATTGCGTTGGTTTCAAACCTTGGAGTCAAAAAACTTAACTCGCAACGTCAAAATTAAAGTACAAAAGAGTTTTCTTACTTTCAATATTTCTCAAGTTCAAGAGGCCATTTGAGCAAAACTATGATAAGTAACGTTAACCGACGCGGAAAACATTTTTGAAACGTACGGTAAACTAATATGTGTACCATCTAATGAAATATCCCTTTAGTATGTTACACTGATCAAAAAATCTCATGAAAGCACATTTGAATTTTAACCCGTATGGGNGAATGAACCAAAAAAAATCTGACTTTTGGTTATTCCCTGTTATATTGAAATTAGCTCAAACCGCGGAGACCCTAAGTCGAATAACTACCCGACATGGAAATTTGTAATTTACAATTAATTTACCAGAAAAATTTCTTTTGTAAAATTGTTACATTGTAATGAAACATTATTTTTTCAAATATAGCAACACGAATACGTAAATATAAAAAGGGTGCATTATCGTTTATGTGATTTTTATTTTTGGAATTTTGGAACTTACGGACTACAACAGCAAAATTAGAGATTGTGGATAATTAACTGGCCAAGAATATTTTTCCGAAAATATTTTTCTATAGTTTTTGTTCTTATCTTTCGTCCGGAATGTCGTGCCGGGGTAACATATATGATGCTAAGAGATCTACCAAAGGCACTACCGGAAAACGGATAAACATGAAAACGGAGAAAAATTTCTACAGAAAATTTTTTTTTTCTTAAACTCACACATATGATGGAGTTCGTACGTAGACTACGTTGGTGAAATAAAAAAAAACGTTGAAAAAGGAGACTCGTTTTGGCGCTAGAGGCCATTTTTGGCGAATTTTCTCCGTTTTCCTGTTTCTACGTTTTCCGGTAGTGCCTTGCCAAGGGCACAACCAAAGAAAAGGAGGAAACCTAAAATGGGTATTAATTTTGGTAAACAAAAGTTTTTTTGTCATAGCATGGAACCTTATTCAGCTTGCCCCGTTTTCAGTTATCTGCCTTTTCTCTGTTCAGAAACTTGTTTTTAGAGTTTTTTTTTGGGCAAACAATTATAATAATTCAGGCGCCGGGAAGGAGCACCAGAAGAAGATGTTCAAAGACGAGATGAAATTAACTTTGTTACTGATGAAGTCGAGAGGTTTGAATCTTACTAATGAAAATTAACTTAATAGAAAGTTTACACAATTACGAAAGTTTAACAGACCAAATCATGTATAAAAGTTTTAACTGATAAATTTTGTTGTTAAAAATTGTCAGCCAATGACGTGATCACGCGAGAAAGCTATTAAAAAGTGACGCTTTCTCCGTCCACTGATTGGCCAATGCCATTTGATCTCTCTTTTCATTGGCTTAAACCGATACTTTATTCATTTGTTTATTACAGTCCTCGTCCCCAAAACGGGTAGCATTTGTTGATTTTTTCCCACTTTTAATGTTAATTTTTTAAATGATTTTTATGACACTTTTAAGACGACGTGAAGGTAATCCAGAAGACGATAACCGACGACATCGGGACGAAACCGGCAGTATTTACGAATTAACTGGAGAAGAAAATACAGAAGAAATGATGGATATGCTCATGGAAATGACCGGTAATAAAATTTATTTTTTTTGGACTTTTAGGTTTTTTTGGGAATACGACAATAATATAATATTTTCTTGGTTTTAGGTCAGGCCGAGCGTTTTGAGCGCGGAATGGAGCCGGGTCAAGAGCGAAATACCATTCGGTTAAAAATGATGGTTTTACATCTTCAACAACAGCAAGATTACGAACGGTACAAGGGATATGGTTGTCACTGTATTCCCGAGGGTACCACTGGGGGTTACGGTAAACCGATGGACTCTCTAGATATGTCGTGTCAAGAACTCAAACAATGCTATTTATGTGCCCGAATGGCATTTAACGACCAGTGCCGCAACGACTATGTAGGTTATGGTGTTAGGTACGAAGATGATGGCTATGGGATTAAATCTCTTGAATGCAAAAGTAAGGTATGAAATCCGAAATTATCATTTTAATCATTTAACTTTCAGGGGAAGGATTTTTTGGGAACCCGTAGGGGGAAAATGTGTGTATATAAACACGCACTCAAAAAATTTACAATAATTCGCAATAATTCAAAAAAACTGGTGAAACCAAGTTGTAGAACTCGTCAAACTACGTCGATCTGACTATTCAGAAATTGATTCTGAGGGCCCCCTAGAGAGCTGTTTGAAATGTCCAACCTACGTAATAAAAATACCGTCAATGTAATTTTTTCGAAAAGTTGAGGGGGGGTCAGCAATACTCGTTTTGGCCTACGGGGCGTCCATATGCCTTATATCGACGAATAAACAAGTCGTGTGTTTATATACACGCACTTCCCCCTGGGAGTTAAAATAAAAATGTTCAAATAACCCCTTTTTGAAAACACGAAGGTGTCGGAAAATTGAAATAGGCCTTATATTGTTTACTTGGTATGCATTTGTTTAAATTGTTTAATTAGGACGGCTCGTGTAGGCGATCTTTGTGCGAGTGCGATAAAGCGTTCGCGGAAAAATTGGCAAAATACGAAGGAAAATTCGACGCTCTTCTCAGCCCCGGCCACAGCGACCACAACCGTGAACAATATTGTGTTCGAATGGGCGGCGGAAGTCCGGCCGATTCCTGCTGCGGGGATAAATTCACATTTCCCTTCAACCAACCCAAAAACGCAAACAAATGCTGCGACGGGTGGGAGGCCAAACCAGCGGGCACCTGTGGGTAATACAAAAAATCACCCACACAAAAAATATGATAGCCGCACTGCCTACTAGTTTTCTTAGGGAAGCATGTTTTTCTTTGTGTTTGCGGGTTCGGAACGACAAAATTGAACCACAATTTTTTTTTCTTCAATGGTTTTTGAAGAAAAAAAAAACCCAAAATTGTATCTGGGGTATCTGGTGGCAGATTAAATTAATTAAAAATTTATCTTGAATTGATGACAAAAATATCCAACCTACGCAAAAGCGTTTTAACTGGTGAAATATTACCATAAATGATTTTAGTTTTTTTTCAATTTGGTTAAAAATTGATGATATGTATGTTTAAAAAATGCTTTTAACATACCCTAGTGTATATTTACGATGCTAAGACTTTTATGTTTAAACATTGATTAATATTTTTTAAATAATCTAACTTGTTGGGTACAGTGGGACATTTTGTGAAATTTTCTTCCGAAGATTTTTCCTTGGGCCCGTTTATGCAAAAAAAATACATACATGGGGTGCGGACAACATTTTGTTTTCACCTTTTTTATTCTCAACCACTCGAGGCCAGTATTCTGCCAGACAGAATTTACGACTCATATTTCACCGGCGTGTGCGGTTTTCAGTTTTTTTTGCTTTTCTTCAAAAGGCTAAATTTTCCTTCAATTCTGCTAGAACTGAATATTCATGAATGTACATATTTGTTTTTTTTGTAATTTCTTAATAAAAACTACTTCATATTGAGTGCCTGAGTTTTTTTACGTGTTTGG
>SCLG01000296.1:0-32966 GCA_004367875.1 Oikopleura albicans | reverse complement strand
CAACATTTTGTTTTCACCTTTTTTATTCTCAACCACTCGAGGCCAGTATTCTGCCAGACAGAATTTACGACTCATATTTCACCGGCGTGTGCGGTTTTCAGTTTTTTTTGCTTTTCTTCAAAAGGCTAAATTTTCCTTCAATTCTGCTAGAACTGAATATTCATGAATGTACATATTTGTTTTTTTTGTAATTTCTTAATAAAAACTACTTCATATTGAGTGCCTGAGTTTTTTTACGTGTTTGGATTAGGACCGTGTTAACAAAGTGGAATTAACTCTTGATGAACGTTGGCGATAAATAGTATTTGTACCCTAAGCATCGTTGTGGTAGCGATAACTTTTATCTACTATTTCTGTTGAACTCGCAATTTACCGGATGTCATTTTTGCGGTTTATTATTCTAATTAGAAATTTTAACGTGGTTAAATGCATTTATGCGGTTCATGTGGAAAAATAATAGCTTCCAATGTCAAAATAACCGAAGTTATTCCAGAAATGCGTCAGAAATGAAAAAACATGTCGATACCGTGTGCCTTCGCTTCAATTGCCGCGATAATCACATTTCTGTAAAAATTTGTTATTTTTGAGTACTTCATCAGCGGTCATCGACTGTCAAAATCTTATAAACGTACACATCGTTGTAAGTTATCTTACAAAAGTTTGGTTATCTTACCAAAGTTCGGTTAACTTACCAAAGTTCGGTTATCTTACCAAAGTTCGGTTATCTTAACAAAGTTTGGTTATCTTACCAAAGTTCGGTTATTTTCCCAAAGTTTGGTTATTTCACCAAAATTTGGTTATCTTACCAAAGTTCGGTTATCTTACAAAAGTTCGGTTATCTTACAACAGTTCGGTTATCTTACCAAAGTTCGGTTATCTTAACAAAGTTCCGTTATTGTGCCAAAGTTTGGTTATCTTACCAAAATTTGGTTATCTTACCAAAGTTCGGTTATCTTGCCATAATTTCCCACTACCTTAGTAGGCGCTTCATATAGGGAGAGTCAATCCAATTATCTCACCAAAATTGTGTTATTTTACCACTTGTGGCGCACTTTTAGTGGCTAGATAATTGCTTAACTGATTTTTTTTCAGTCCAAAACTTAGAAATTTTGAACGGCAAAAACTTGCTCACTTAAAATTTTGAAATTGGAAAAGAAAAATATTTGAATATCCCCGATATGACTCGGTTTATCGGCAAAAATTGAATTGAGTCATTAATGTATCAATGTTTACAGTGCCGTTTCTAATTATCGATTGGCGAAAGTTTGAATATTCAAATCGGTGAGAAACGTCAAGTGCACTCAGAACGTAACTTAGTTGACTTGGAATGCTTATTGTCAAAACAACTTTTTTTTTCCAAAAATTCTTCCTGAGAGGACGAAAGAAAACAAAAGAAAACTATCTAAGAGAAATTATCGGGCCGTGTTTTATGATCCATATCTTTTGCTTTCTCAATGCAACACAAAAATAACGTGTTTCAAATTATTATACACCGCCTGCGCCGTAATTTTACCACTATTTTTTCAACCCGGTAATAATGAGGCCAAAATCTTCTAAAATTTTCGGTTAAACCCTATTTTGAGGCTGCTTGTGGGTAAAGAGACAAACTTATCAATTTTGTTGTACATTTTAGTTTATTCACTCCCCCGCATGATAAGGGCCACTTTTGTCTCCTGAAAAAGTGGCCCTTATTATGGGGTGGCCCTAATTATGAGAAATGGTGGCCCTTATTACGATAAAGTGGATTTTTTTCAGACAGTCTGGTAAGTAATTCCCAATTTTTCATGTATTTTTTTTAGTTTTTATAATTTGTTAATAACGTTTGGAAGCGTAATTAAAAAATAGAAAAAATGTAGCATGAATAATAGACAAAAACTAAAATCTATCATAATAAGGGCCACCCTTCACACCGAATTTTGGCTCCTGTACGAGTAAAAAAATATTTTCAGTGATAATGGCCCCTATTATGAGAAATAAATGCCCATTTATTGGCAAAAAGTGCCTATTTTGGCCCTTATGATGAGAAAAAAAACTTTTTCGTCTAAAAAGTGGCCCTTATTATGAGAAACTGGCCCTTATTATGAGAAAGCGGGCCAAGCTGGCCCTTATCATGAGGGGGGAGTGTTTATGAAAATATCTAAACACTGTTTCTCTGTTAGTCACCTACTGTATTTGTGTTTCACCAAATATGAACTAAAGTTAACCTAGGGCATAAAAGGATTATGCTTAACGGAAACCTATTGCTGCATAAATATAGCTTAAATAATGTTAAAAACATGTAAAACATACCGTTTCCTTAATTTGCACGTAAATCGTTAACTTTTAAACTAGTATCATAAATGTGGTATAAAACATTTTTGACAAGTGTTTTTGATAAGATAAACGGGCATGGGTGATGACTAGGCTGGCTCATCTCAGTGGGCAAGCTTTCTTTTGTTGGATTTTGAAGGTCTATTTTAAATGACCCGAAAATGGTTGACCTCATGTGCTAAAAATTTTTTATTATGTCGAAATTTCATGATGAACAAATTTTTGTTTTGGTCAAATAAGAACCTTAATCTGTCACAAAACGTGATAAAAATTATATCTCATTATTTTAATTGCCGCTTGTTTTCGAGTAGCGCGTAATTGTGAATACTTTTAAGTAGGCGGGGAACGGGTATTTACTTCACGGCGAAAACATAACAATCGATTATTTCAAATTATATATACCATAAATAAGAAATATCTAACTTATATTTGGGGCTATTTACTCCAGCTCTACACAGTTAGTAACCGGTTAATTTGGTTTAAAAAGCTCGAAATAGTAGTATTAGCGCTAGAGAGTATTTTTGAAACAACGAAAAGCCTATAACGGCAAACGGTGCTCTTTAGCGCTAACACGTATCTCAATTTCTATTATTTTTTTTTTCAAATTGGTAATTCACGGTTCAAACGACATAATATATACCACCTGAACAGTAATCTTAACAAATTTTTTGTTCCAAAAGTGTCAACATTTTGAATTTCATTTTTCAATTTTTCAATTGTTAAAATGATGGAATATTTCGATGGGTTGCAAAAATTACTAAGAAAACTAGTTAGAGGATGTAGGATGAAACCTTCAAGAACGTTTTTTATATACAAAGTAAGGGCCACCTTTGTCGATTTTCAAAAGTGCCAAAAGATGGCCCTTACTTTGGGGTGGCCCTTACTTTGCGAAAGCGGATTTATTGTCTGGTAGTCTCATAGCTTAAAATAGCGTTAATTTTCTAAGGTTTCAAAAATCGAATTTAATTGGATTTTTCCTTTCTTGTTTGAAAACCTTTAAATAAGTATCTGGGAAATTTTATTAAAATAATTTATTTTTAAATAATTAGGTTTTGAAAAGAATTGTTTTATTAACCGATCCAGACATAGCTATAGCGGTACATTTTGTGCATTTAACTTTCCAAGTCTTATAAAAATTCTATAAGAAAATTACAACTGTCCGTGAAACATCTTTTTTAAAATTTTAGTATTTTTTCGTGTATTGCTAAAAATCTCCGTTGTTGCTTCTCTTTATTAATTTCAGGATGTTAGGGTCGATTTGTTAACAAAAAGTGTCAAAGAAGAAATCCTTAATCTTAACCGGCACACATTCTAGCAATTTAAAAATGCGATATACAGGTTTTATCATTTTTCGGGAACCATTTCCCATTTTTTCACAAAGCGTAACCATTTACATTGAGTTTTAAACCGAGGTTGAACTTGGGAGTTCCAGTTTATAAGTGGTTTTATTTCCTTTGAACAACTTGTTGGTTTACTTTTTTGGAAATAGTGTGCAAACAAAAAGTAGAAGTAAACTTTTAGGATTGTAATTTACTTTTTAATTATTGGAATCAGGGTCCTTTTCTATTTCAAATAAAATATAGTGATCCAAAAAAACCTGAGAATGATTTCTGACACTTTTTGAGGGTCTCCAGAAAATTCATTTTCTTAGTTTTAATTTTATTTTTTATGAAAACATGCAAATCTAAATGGTCATATTGGTTACTTTTTCGGACTGTCAGACAAAAAAATCCGCTTTCTCAAAATAAGAGCCACCTGATATGTCTGACATGGGGCCAANTTTTTTTCCAAAAAAATCGGGTTATTTGGCCCTTACTTTGAGAGAAAAATATTTTTTGAAAAAAAAAAGTGCCAAAAGATAGCCCTTACTTTGGGTAGTGGCCCTTACTTTGGGTGAGCGGCCCTTACTTTGGGGGCCCTTACTTTGGGGCCCCCCTGTATAGGTTGTGCGCAATAGAAATGTCGCAGATTCGTATTCTAGAAAATAAAAAAAAATGAGACAGTTTTTACGTTAATCGAAGTCGTCTTTTTTTTCTTTTTTCTCGTTTTGAAAAACATTTTTTTTTTTAATTACAAACTCATGTTTTCAAAATTTCTAGAATACGAATCTGCGATACATTTGTATCGCGAACAACCTGTAAACCAACTGAAGTGTCTTATCTAGAATGTACATAGAAAAGACGCTCGATGTTCACGACAAAAGCTGAGTAGCACTCTTTCTAATAATTTAATTTTATTTTTTGTCTAATTGTTTTTCACGGAATTGTCTCGTGACTCATACAGTTTAGTTAAAATATACACTTTTGTATTAAAATTCACGTTTTATGGACTGTGCTACTCGAATTATTTAGTATACGGAAAAACGTCTTGATAATTTCCAAATCCTACATGATAGACCCATATGTCTGAGTACCCTATTAAAGGTACCCTCTTTTCTGAAATTGTTTTCGGCAGGAAGGACTTTCGTAACGGACACTTTTTAGTCAATAGTCTGAAGGATCTAAATTATTTATTCTCATTCTTCTAAATAACACCAAATATATACTGGATCATGCTCCAAAAGTTATCCAAATATAATTTCAATTGCTAAAATTTAACTCTCCAACGGCCAAACAAACGCTTACGTGTTGGAAGCGTTGGGGTGCGTTGACTAACGTCAAACCAACGGGTTAAGGACGCTGGGCGTTGGGGAAATTTTCTTCCTAACGCGTTGGGAGCGTTTAGGGATTTTTTCTGCCCAACGTGTTGGGAGCCTTGGGCGTTGGGGCACTCAAGCGTTGGCTAACGCTTGCGTTGGGCGTTGAGGAAATTTGGAGCGTTGGCCAACTTTTCCAACACTGTTTAACATCCTTATCTTTCAGCGGGTGCTTAATGACGGTCGCTTGTGCTAAATAACGGTCGGTAGTGCTATAAAAGGATAATTTTTAATTAAATATTATTTCATTTTGGTCCGTTTATTGATACACTAAACCTAGATTGTATTTAACTCAAATTTAGCTCTTAATAAGGGTCGTTTTAAAATCGTTGACCGACCCTTAATACGGCCACATGCTAAATATCTTTACATGTGAAGACCTACGCCGGTATTGTTCACTTATTTCATTTGGTTTCGAAAATATAATGAGAAGGTTTTTACTTTTACTAAAAAGCCTGTTGGTAAAAAAATCGGAATAACGATTTCGAGAGAACTACCGGTTGAGTTTCATGAAAATCGGTCAAGCGTTTCTAGATTGTTTGTAGATTTTTTTCCATTTATGTCAGATATGTCTCAAACGGTATTTGTCAGGAAGTCTCTTATTTGTGTCGCCCGCTTTCCCGATATAGAAATTAACAAACAATCTAGAAACGCTTGGCCGATTTTCATGTAACTCAACCGGTACCAAAAAGTCGGTAATTTTAGTTTTTTACTTGCTTTTTTTTGCTCGATCGTTCAATTAGTCATCTATGCTACTAATTCTTTTGAGATAATTATTTAAATAATTTTAAATAATGTAAGAGTGTGCCAACAAGCGTGTTTAGAGAGTACTTCTTTAGCATTGGTCAGTTTCCGCCTCAGCCGGACCTACTTATTGAAATGAACCGGTGCCCTTGAAATTCAAGTTTTACATTCTTCAAATCTTTTAAAAATATTTTATCCAGCACAATTTTAAAGATGGTGTTAGTCTGGGAGATTTTTCAGTCTATGGAAGCCATAGTATGGATAACATTTTTCGACACGGGTTAAAGGGGTCGTCCAAGTACGAAATATGTAAGGATGCTGATATCTCACCGGTTCAACCACTTTTCCCATAAAAACCGGTTTGGCATTCCAGAGTTAACCATTTTTTTTGTAGCTTATCGAGCTGTCGAAAGTGAGAGTTACAGAGAAAAAAAATAAGCGGTGGTGGCGTCAAAAAATCGAAAAAAAAACTGTTTTGGCCATTTTACTCAGAATCAAAAAGTAGAATATAGGGACCGAGGTCAGTTTTGCGCCAAGTTTAACAGGTCACGTGATAAATTACTCACAAGGCCTGTACGAGGCCCATATTTTGATGCGCATCGAGAGTATGATACACAAAGAGTAATACACACATAACTAGCATAGCCTATGCTGCATAGGTGTACTAGCTGGAAAATATTTGAGATTGCGGCGCAGGGCGTAGGCGTCAGAATGCCGAAATGTTTCTGCACGATAATTCGGTGCAAGTTAATTGCGAAGGCATAAAATGACGAAATATTACATTTCGGTAAGATAACTGCGCAAGTGGTGTAGAACATCATAAATCAAATCAGAAACTTTCGTTTGCAACAATGTGTACAAAAATAGCCCAAAAAATGGGCTATTCGATTGGCTAGAATATTGAGTCGCAAGAACTTGTCGATAGTGATTTGTTCTAAAACCGGATTAAAGGACAAATGCCACTTTTCGTCAGTTTACACTCTAAATTCCAACTTAGTGCCAAACGTAGATAGCCTTTGTCTCGTTTTAGAAAAGAATGACATAAAACAGTAAAAAATGCGTATTATAGGGTTTTAAGTAGTAACATATGTGCTGTTCAACAACATATACGTATTAATCATGTGTCACGTACATAACAAATTTTCCGGAAGTAGTTATCAACTAAGTTGTAAGAACTATGAATCGAGTTAAATATGCTACAAACATGTATCAAGTATTTACCAAACATGTAAAAAGTACGTACCAAGGATGTATGTACTAAATGTAACAATATGTATGAAGTTTGTACAGAATATGTGAAAAATGTGTACCAAAAATGTGTCAAATATATACCAATTATACACAAATTTGTGATGAGATATGTTACCACATATGTACCAAATATGTGTCAAATATGTTCCGGATTTGTCCAAGACATGTCTCAGATATGTCCCAAATTTGTATCTAATATGTATTAAATTTATATCAAACATGTTTGAAATATGTATCCCAAATGAAATATGTCCCAAAAATGCACCTATATATATTTGTTAACATATTTTTTGTATTTCAAGACCAATTCGACGAGGAAATACTAATCTTATTGTTTTGAAACCCGTATGTAACCCTTTTTCGTTTGGATATTTACAAACAGGCTAATATCTGTTGATCCCGACCATGAACCTATCTTACATATTTATAATCTCTCCTAATCCTGATCCAATATGCTAAATATTTTATATTAAATATGTTAAGCGCGCATATATAAAACGAAATGGACCAAGGTAAACACTTCAAAGTAAAAAAAAATGTTGACCAGTTTTCTCCTACTACCGGTAACAACCCTGGCGTGCGTTCTTGACCAATCAATTGATAAAGAATTGGCCTGTTATGCTTGTCAACAGGTAGAGAAAAAAGGCACCGTGGTCTTTCAGTGAAAACGTAATTTCGGGAAAAAGTGATTAAAAAACGTTTTTTTTTAACAAAATTCATCATATCATGATACTTTTGCAGGACTAAGAGCCTATGAGTCATAGGCTATGTATTAATCATAGCCTATGACTCATAGGGTCTAAAATCGGTTGAGTTATATTTGTTGGTCAAGATTCGGACCGTAAAGATATGTGCCATCCAACTGTACAAAAATTAATCGAAAATTTAAGGCGCGACAATGGCGGATGGATTATCAAAAAGCTTCAAAATTTGTGCCCAATTCGTGCGATGAAATAATGAAAACCTGTTGTGAACCAATATTCTCGCGATCGTGGAAAAATAAAATGAATGTTCGCGACGATGTTTTACCGGAATATAGAAAATAAATTCTGACGAGACTTTGAAGCATAATTATTTAGGTGTAAATTATACGGTATAATTCATAAACGATATTTTAGTATGAATATTTTGCGGGAAAATAAAAAAATTAGACCAAGATTTTTAGTTTGTGAGAAAAACGATTTTTGCCACAAAGTTGGCAATATCCGTCCCTAGGAGCTCAAATTCGAGAGTCTCATACTAGGCTGCCCACAAACTTCGGGTTTAGGAGTACTAGAAACGATATCAAACTCGGAAAAGTACATTTTGTAGCTTTTGGGAAAAAAAATTTTTGAAATTTTTGCGTAGGTTGAACATTTTTGGAAAAAAAATTCTTCGATTTCGCTGAAAGTAGTCTAAAAAATTGGAGATGGCATATCTTNTAGTGTTACTTTAAGCAGCGTTACTTTAAGCAGGTAGGTGGTGTAGTTAAATAAAAAATTTCTAAATGTCTTTTATATTTGTATATTTTTTTGGTATCCCAAGTGAAAGATAACGGCGCAGGGCGTAGGCGGATAAGCTGGAAAATTTTTACGAAAAAAAGTGAAAGATAACGGCACGAGCGGGGACGGGTGAAAGATAACGGCGCGAAAGATAACGGCGCACCCTGTGTAATGTTTAAAAAATGTTTTTTAATGTTTTAAAAATGTTTTTTAATGTTTCAAAAAAAAATTTAGAAAGATTTTTAAAATAATTTAAAAATGTTTTTCAAATGTTTAAAAATGTTTAAAAAATGTTTTTGAAATGTTTTTGAAATGTTTTAAAAATGTTTTTCAATCTTTTGGAAATGTTTTGGAAATGTTTTGGAAATGTTATGAAAATGTTTTGAAAATAACTAAAGTGGTCTTACTATAGACGCGGTAATATTATGGTAAGCGTTGAATTTGCGTTCAAACTTTTGAAAAATGTGTTTTTTTTTTTCAAAATATAATTGTTGATTGTTTTTGAAAATAATGAAAAAAAAAATAAATGTATGTTGTTTAATTTATTAACACAAAGGTTCACAAAATGTTTCTTGCAAAGATGTTGTGAACAAACTGCGTGTATGTTGTTTTAGATGTCAGTTTTCGTGGCATTGAGGTGACCTCGTCCGGTTTCGTTGTAAAATAAGGACGTTAACGACCGTTGCCAATAAACGCTGTTCGATAATTATTTTGTACTTATCAAATCGCCCCATTGCCACGTTGATACTTTTTTTTTAATTCCCTCCCGTATCGAAAGCTAATTTAATCCCATTAGAATATCATAAGTAAATTGTGTTCAATTTTCCGACGCAGCAAAAATAAAGTTTTTTTTATCAATACTCGATAATTTTTCCACCGTCTGTTTTTTTAAACAATGATTATCTATAATTTTGACAACTACATGTAGCTACAGTCCCCAGTCCCTTATAGGCCGGCCCCTTATGGGCCATGTAACCCTTATGGGCCGCGATTTTTTTCGATTTGATACAGTAACCTTTATGGGCCACAATTTTTCAGATTATATATCTTTGAATTATTTTTGCAGCTATCTCTTTTTAATTCTATTTTGTCAGGTGTAATTTGGCTTGAAAACAAAAAAAGCGAGTAAAATCCCTTATGGGCCGCCTTTTTGGAGCCCTTAAGGTGGCCCATAAGGGACTGGGGATTGTACTGGAAAAATACACTGTAGTTACTACAGTGTAGTAGCATACTAACTGTACTATTCAGATTTGGCCATGAAAAGCCGCAGTTTTTTTTCAAATATTTTCTAGATTGAAAAATTTGGGTTTTTTACACCAAAAAAAACAAGGATAAAAGTTTCTGGGCTAAATAACCCCTATGATATCTTCGATCTTTTGGAGTTAAATGATCTCTAGCGCCAAAAATTATATTTCATTAAAAGCTAAACCGCTAGACTTTGATGACTATAATTCTCTATTTTTTTTAAATAAATTCAACAATAGGTTTCTCACTACACAGGGTGCGCAGTTATCTTGCGAGCAGTTATCTTGCGAAAATTGCCGCTCGTACGCTTATCTTGCGACTTCTCATAATTTTTTTTTTCGCGTCATACGCCCACGCACTGAGCAGTTATCTTGCGAAAAATATTCTGATCCAAAATAAATTCCTATTNTTTTGCGACGCAGCAAAAATATATTTTTTTAACTCTCAGCGGGAAGGACTTTATGATAACCTGTAGGGGAAATTATGTGCACATAGGCACACACTTAAAAAATCACAATAATTTGCAATAATTCTGGTAAAACTGGTAAAGCCAAGTTGTAGAGCTCGTCAAAGAGCTGTTTGAAATATCCAATCCAGGCAAAAAAATACCGCCCATGGAATTTTCTCAAAAAGTTGACAGGGGTCAGCAAAACCAATTCTTATGTCTTAAATCGACGAAAAACCAAGTCGTGTGCATATATGCACACACTCCCTCCTGCGAGTTAAGAATACTCGATAATTTTCCGGCCGTCTGTTTTTTTTAACAATGATTATCTATTATTTTGAAATGCATTCGTGGATTAAAATAAATTAAAAGTTACTAAAATTATATTTATAAAAAAAATTCTGTTTTAAAAACTCTCCTTATCTGTGCAACCACCTTACATTGTTAGAAACAATCTAAAAAACATTTTTCAACTGTGCCAAAACAAAACTGAAGAAAAAATAATTGTCAAAATAAACACGCCTAAAAAGACATGATTAGTTGTTAATCATTTTAACGTGAACATATTAATTCATTATTTAGTATAAATAAAATTAACGACAATAATGTTAACTCAAATGTCGATTAACAACGGCTATTTCAACAGAAAATTAATAAGTATCTTCTAGATATTTTAGATAGGCGACAAAAATACGCTATTTTTCTTTTGTGTGTTTAAATTCCGGTTAAATTTGGGTTTTGAATTTTTGCTTTTAATTTTGGTTTTAAATTTAGGTTTTAAATATTGGTTTTAAATTTGGGTTTTTAATTTTGGTATTCAATTTGGGCTTAAATTTCGGTTTTAAATTTGGGTTTTAAATTTGGGTTTTAAATTTGGGTTTTAAATTTGGGTTTTAAATTTGGGTTTTAAATTTTGGTTTTAAATTTTGGTTTTAAATTTGGGTGTAAATTTTGTTTAAACGTGGGTTTTAAATTTGGATTTTAAGTGAGGCTTTTAAATTTGTCTCCTAGATTCGGTTTTTGAAATTTGGCTTTTAAGTTTGGCTTCAAAATTTGGCGTAAAAATTAGCTTTAAATTGGGGTTTAAAATTAGATTTAAAAATTGGCTTTTAACATTGACTTTTAAAACAGACTGTTAAAATAGTGTTAACTGCTGCGCGCCAAATATGCCAAATATGCACGAATTCCAACACAATGCAATGTATTCCTAAAGTTCAACCCCAGTTTGGTCTTTCAATTTTAGAAATAAAAATTGAAAGTCATTTTCGAAAAAATATCTCACGTGTACATCGGCACGAATGGTATAAAAGGGATTACTGGTATAATTTATTATGGGTCGGCCAAGAAACAATTGTGTAAAAATATCAGGCATTACAAAACTGTTAACATAGCGGTAACAAACCATATAAATTATCAAACAACATGTTATCAATTATCATACTTAACATGTATGCCAAATAGTGTATTGTACCAACAACGTTACACAATTCATACTTTTTAGAATGTTTCAAGTTGATAATTTGAATTTATTTGGAAAAATGAAAAAAATATTAATTAAAAATGCACCATGCGCAGATGTATACGACCTGGCGGAGTTTTAAGTAAGCTGAATTTAAATCCTTGAAAAACATTGTCTGCCAGTCTACTTTGCCTATTACCTGCCTATTGGTATGTGTTTAGAGGGGACACCGCGGTTTTTCGTAGAAAACGAGTTTCATTCAAAACGTTTCTGATGAAGTGTTTTCATTTTTGAAAATCATTTTACTAGAAAAACGTGATAAATGTTTGGCGGTAAAAAGCTTCATTTTTTTTACAAAAGTTTTAACGCCACATTTAAGTCTGATACACTTTAGTCTAGTATTTTAGGCTAGTATTTGACTTTTTTCAATTTCATAAACGTACAATAAATGCTTAAAATTAGAAGTTGGCGGAAAGAATCCACCAATATAATTACTAAAATTACAAATTCAATAATAGCGTAAAAACTGGTAGCAAGATTGCTTAAAGCCCGTCAGTCATAGCTCCGTCATTACAGTATTGCGTCCACCGGTCTTAATGATGCGGTTTATTAATTACCGGTTATCTTCATATAAATTGTCCAAACACTTTTAGGCCCGAAATCTTATAGCTTTGCGTGCAACATTAAGCTTTAAAATATTCAAAGCGGACCAATTGTGCCCAGTCTTGGCTATTAGTTGCAATTCATAAATTTTTACTTGTGCTATTATCCGGCAGACTATTTCTCATGATTTCGGTCATTTGACCTACGCCATGCGCAAGTATTGCTCACCATGACTCATGGTGATGGTCCATGAGGCGTCCTATCCGCCAACTAACTCCGTCGACTAACTCGAATTTAGCCCACAATTACAAAATTAAGTGAAAATAGGAATTAATTCGAAATTATTAGATACAAGTTCGCCAACATGCTTGAGCCAATTGTAGACACTTTTTGGTCGATTTGACAACAAAAACACAAATTAAGAAAGGGTTAATCGGGCGACGTTCGAAGTTCATTTTTGCAGGCTAGTGCACCGTAAATTTTTATTTTTATTTGTTCTTCGACTTTGTAATTGATTATTCTATGTTGATTTTATATTTTAAGTTATCTAACAAATCCGAACAACTCAAAAATAGCTTTTTTCGGGTTGACTTCAACTCGTCGAACACAATATCCTAGAGTCGAAAATTTTTATTTGTAAAGTAAACAAGCAAGAAAAAAACGAAATGCGAAACAAAGGAAGCGGAAACTTCAATAAGAAAAAAATATCACATAAATGGACAAGATAAAATCAATATTTTTGAACANAAAAACTATAAAAATCCTTGTTTTCAGTTAACCGGCAGCCCTATTTTCAGTTAACCGACAGGTATCGATTTTTCCATGATATCGCCTACGCAAGTACCAGTTAACCGGCAATTTGCAGTTAACCGGCAGGTTTTCAAAAATTTTTACCTGCCGGTTAACTGGGTATCCTGTGTATTAGAATTCGGCGGCAAGAATCCAGCAATAAAGTTACTTAAATTTCCTAGGTTGAATCAATGACTAATTATTTTTTAAAAATAATCGATTATTCTATGTTGGTTTTCAATTTTAAGTCAATTTTAAGTCATTTAACAAAGCCGAACCACTCGGGTCGTGCTTGGGGGTTAAGCTTAATTAATATGCCTTGAAGTACAGTAGTCGTATGTTTTTGTTAATATTTTCAACGAAAATATTTGTACTATTTTTTATGTATTATTGTTGTTGAAATAAATGTAAATCTTTTACTGTAGAGTTTCGAAGAAACTCTGTCTGACCGAAATCAATAATAATTTACACCAACGGTTTTTTGGATTATTTATTATAAGAGAGAAATTCAAAATCATGAAAACAACCAATTTGATTGAAATTACAAAAAATATCAAAATCAAACGAGCAACCATTTGTATTTTTTTTTTCGCATTAAATAAGCGAACATTATTTTTGTCAGAGATTGTTTTTTTCAAAGAAAAAAAATTTATAAAAAAAATCATAAAAAAAATGACAGAGGCTCAAATCGGACGAAACTTGACATTCGACCAATTTAAATGGCTAAAAGATATGATGGAATCCCCAATTTGTATGGACTCCCTAAATTCAACGGATCAAATCAAACTCGAGTTGCGATATTTCTTACAGGTGTGTACTATTAAACATAATAAAATACAGCCCGTATACCTAGTCCGGCCTTGACTTTTTAACCTGTCCAAAACTTGATTTAAATCAGTTTTTATGGTAATTCAGCTCCTAAGAGAGAATACTTTGGGAAAAAAGGAATAAATACACCATTTGCGCAGTTATGTTGCCGAAGTATGTTAAAAAAACGGCGCATAACGGCGTAGTGTGTAGGGGGGTTTGCTAAAATGTATATGACGAAATTTCGGAGAAAAATGACAAAATAATACAAAAATATGACAAAATATTACAAATCGGCAACATAACTGCGCAAGTGGTGTACTCAATCTAGCTATTTTATATGCGGCATATATTTTTCGACAAAATTAACTGAAATAAAGTAAAAATATAATCAAGGCCTATCAGTCATAGGCTATGACTGATTGACCATAAACCTTGGGTAAAGTAAAAACAGTAAAAATTATTCAGCCAATCACATGAGTCATTTCACATAAGACAGGTCACATGAATCATGTCACATGACTTACCGGCGTTTTTTCGTTTTTATTTTCAGAATCAGGATAATCTTTGGAGATTCCATTTGCGCACACGGAAATTTAGTTATTATTTTTTTACGGTCACTCACCAAATTTGAAACTTTTTTTTCAACCCAAATTGGCACTAGAGAGCATTTTTCACCGTAAAAGGCCTTTCGAAGTCAAAAATGCTCTCTACCGGCTAAAGGTCCCTCATATACTATGTATGCGACATAAAATTCGTGCTTTATGGCCCATCAATAATGCGTCAAACAGTATGACTCATACTATATCCCGTTTCCGCTTTAAGTAGACGTTTATCGCCGCTACCTCATTTACTCATTTTTCTAAGTGTATCTTACCCCAATAGTGAACTAGAAAAATGAAGAAATGAGGTAGCGGCGATGAACGTCTACTTTAAGCGAAAAAAGGATATCCTTCATCGCCGTAAATTTATGTGAGACGCGGATTAAAAAAGTAAATTTGGACAAAATAAACTATTCTATCTGGTGTCTAAATGATTAATTTCAGCAAATCCGAATTCGTTTTCGCAATGCGGGGTTACTTATTGTTGATGTGCGTCTGGCGGGTGACCACCCCGTTAATATTCTGCGAAAGGGAACATTCAGAAATCGAAAAATGAAAGTAATTTTCAAAATGACGTCGCCCAAACTCACGATACCCGAAGGCCGAGCTGGAACACCCCAAAAAACGCCCGAAAAAAAGTCCTTCGTGGAAGACGACAACGATAATACCTCTCCACAAGTTGCCGTCCCTATTAAGGAAAAGATTTGAATTTTGAGCAATAATTTTTTTGAAATAAAAAGCGTCCCAAAATGAGATTGTAAAAAAGTGTCTCTGAATTGGATGTCGCATAATTAGACTACTCTCTGTAGTAATGTACAAAGGATACCTCGGTATTTGACGAGTTTATATTTGAATCAAACTCCTTTTAGACGCATTTATTTTTTTCGAAATTTGAAAAAAAAACTTTGCGGTAATGACCATTTTCCCAGAATGATATTGACTAAAAAACCCGTTTTTTTCTTTCTAGTTTGAGATTTTTTTTAAGATTTAAGAAATAAATTTTATACACAGGGTGCGCCGTTATGTTTCACAAAAACATTCGAAAAATAGTGAAACATAATGGCCCGATCGGGAAAAGTGAAACATAACAGCACGCTCGGGAAAAAGTGAAACATAACCGCGCGAAACATAACGGCGCACCCTGTGTATTGTTTTACAAAAAAATTTCCATTTCAAGATTTTAAAAAATGAAATTGAGATTGTGGACTTTTTTTCATAAACATGTAACTTGGTTTGAATCTTTCAATTACAGTCCTCGACCCCAAAACGCATTTCAAATTCACCACATGGAATCGAAACAGAACCACAGATTGATCATAACCAACGATGGAAGCTTATTAAGGTAATTAAAAACATTAGACGGCATATTAAGGGTGAACTGGTTACCCGTTTTGTTTTCTTTAGTTGAAAAATTATGACACCAAAAATGGAAACACTTAATACTAAACGGAAAACGGAAAAAGTTTGAAACACTAGATGCCGCATGAAAAAGTACATAACTCCGCAACCTACGCACTTTTTATTACTCCGGAACCTACGCACTTTTTATTACGTGACGTCCGGTACATTTTCCCCCATTTTACGTTTGTGAGCAGTTATTTATTTTTATTTTCAATTTTTGCCAAAGCAATTATTTTTCAAAAAATTGAAAAATTAAAAATAATTTAGGACACGGTTGCGTCAATATTAATGTCGAAAGTTCAAAGTGGCGCCAAAAAATCTGTAAATATGGTATCGACCACAAACGATGTTCAAAAATCCTATTTCTGGCGCGAAGTTCAAGTGAAAAATGATGTCGACAATTGGGCAAGCATAACTTTGAATAACAAAAGAGGTAAAAGCCTTCGAAAAATTCCAAAAAAACAAATATTTTATCACAAATTTAGGACGCAACATTGAACTTCTTTTCATTGGAACATTACGGCGGCAATATGAATTTTCTGTTGACAGGTATGTCATACTGTCGAAATAAACCCCCAAGGTAGCACAAACATACAACATGGCTACGATATATATTTTTAGGGTTCCTTGGCTAGATCCGCTAGGTGGCCATTAAAAATATTATTACATATGGCTGGGTATCTCAGACCGGTTTTTATACCGTTCTTCAAAATGCATGAAAATTCGTCAGTTAGGTTATCGGCGATAACTTATCGCACCGATATTTTTCTTGATCAGCCAAAACTGACCCTGGAAAAGTTCAAAGTAGAGCACGCGAAGGCGCCCCTTTAATAATTTTAAGAAAATGGGTTTGAATTACCCACATATGGCTCATTTAACTCCCAGGGGGAAATGCGTGTAAATAGACACGCAACTGGGTTTTTTCGTCGATTTAAGGCATATGGAGGCCCCGTAGGGCAAAACGGGTATTGCTGACCCCCTCAACTTTTCGAGAAAATTCGATTGACGGTGTTTTTTGCGTAGGTTGGAGATTTCAAACAGCTCTGTAGGGGGCCCTGGTGGCCCAAATCAATTTCTGAATAGTCAGATCGACGTAGTTTGACGAGCTCTACAACTTGGCTTTACCAGTTTTTTCAATTATTGCGGATTATTGTGAATTTTTGAAGTGCGTGTTTATTTACACACATTTTCCCCCTAGGGGTTCCCAAAAACTCCTTCCCCCTGAGAGTTAAGTCTCAAAAAAGGCAACAGTTTTTACCAAATTTTAANAAGCATAACTTTGAATAACAAAAGAGGTAAAAGCCTTCGAAAAATTCCAAAAAAACAAATATTTTATCACAAATTTAGGACGCAACATTGAACTTCTTTTCATTGGAACATTACGGCGGCAATATGAATTTTCTGTTGACAGGTATGTCATACTATCGAAATTAACCCCCAAGGTACTAGCACAAACATACACCGTGGCTACAATGTATATATTGCTAGGGTTCCTTAGCTAGATCCGCCAGGTGGCCTAGGTAAATATTATGAATGTGAGCCAATTTCAGCCTCTGATAACTGGTGTTTAAATAAAATTGATTTTTTGAACCTTTTTATAAATTACGACATGGATTTTATTTTTCCTGCTTTTTATAATAATATTTTTTTAGTTTCCAAATCATTCTTGACTCATATCTAAATTTTGCTGGATTGACCAAAAACTTCGAATGTTCCTCGACTTTTTACCCAACCGTCACTTTGATCAGTTTAACCGGCAACCTTCAACAAGCAATGTAAGTACAATTCATTTTTTTATGAATCTGTCAAAATTAAATTTTTTATGTTTTTCGAAAATTTAAAAATACTTTCTACGGTGTATTTTATCCAAATTGTATTATAAAAAAGTCAACTAATTTTTTAGCCGTGAATTGGAAAAGCGTCAAATCGTGACGACGAATCCGGAAGAGATTCATGGTGGTGGTTTGTTACGATATTGCTATTTGTCTTCGATGAATTTCCGCCACAGTGAACGATCCGAACTGAAATTGCAATCATTGTTTAGGGTTCATAATCACGTTTAAGGCACCGTTTCAATTGGTATTTTGAACAAACTACAGGGGTCATCAAATAAAGGCCCCCTTATTTGAAGGCTACTTTTTGTCGAGAAAAAAAAGATTGCTCCAAATAAGGGTCGCTTATTTTGTTCATTATGTACATAGGCCACTGAGATTGTTTTCTTTTTTTACATAATACTTCACCCCTAATTTTCCGGTTCGTTCCGTTATTTTCTGGATTTTTGGTTCCTTCATGTCACATGAATCATGTGTCAAGCGCTGCGCTGTTATGTTGACTTTGTTTTGTTTTTTTCATACAGATATTGAAAGATAAGGGGGCAAGTGCTGTGTATCAAAAAAATCATGAAGTCTTATAAAGATGTGTTCTCGATTTTTCATCGATTACAAAACAATCGAAAAACAGTCGATGGAAATCAACTACTTTTTGGCCGATTATTTTGGATTCGACAGCGATTTGACCGCCAAGTATGTTAATATTCTCATAATTGCATAACGTGCGTCTTTCCTGAAATCGACGAGTTTTAAAACAGTTGTTGTTGTTTTCTGAATCCATTTATTTTTTTATTTTCTCTGGGGCGAAAAATGTCAATTCAGTTGCAAACTCATCGATTTTACGCAATAAATTAATTACAATCGACCTAAAAATATTTGATTATTTTTAAATCGTTTTGCAGTAAGCATTACAATTGAAGTCCTGTGTTTCAAAAATGAATGTTTTTAGGTGAAATTTTGGTAGTTCATAAAAACTTAAAAACTAAAATTTCTAATTTTTTTTAGGTTTGATTTCTTGTTGGCGTTAGAAGCAGTTGTGGAACAATCAACCGTTTGTTTAATGTATCACGAACAACGACAAATTCTGAACTTAATTGTTGAAATGACCAAACAGGTAAAACCCTTATCCTAACTCTCGGTTACTTTGCATTAAACTCCTGCGGTTCCATTTTAATGTATTAATACGTTTGTGACAGTACCATATAGNAAAAAAAAAATAAAGGAAAAATAATTGTGAATCATTTGAAATGACGAGTCGCGGAATCTTTCAATTTGCTTATATACTGGGAAATGAGAAAGTCGGGAGACAACCATCTAGAAAATAAGGTAAAATATAGGTGCTTACGACAGCGGAAATTCATAAAATACGCTCTGTAGAAGGCTGTCAAAATGACCTAGAAAGTCCCAAAAAAATCAAAAAAATTTTCGGGATTTTTTCAGGACTTTAGAAGTCCTTTTGACAACCTTCTAATAATCCAAAAACATTTTTATACATTTTTTTGGAATCCCCGAGAGCAGCTCTATCACTTCAGGCTTTTTTTTGAAAAAAATTTGCCCGACAGTTCGATTCTTCCATAAGGTACTGTAAAAATAATAATTCTCACGGGGTTGCTATCTGTTGTTAACAACGATTTGACATCAAAGATGGATGTGTATATTCGTACAGGTGCAGTTCAACCCGTGGAGTCCGTATTTGGAATCAAAAAATTAGATGGTACACCTGTAGCCGCTAGAGAGCATTTTTAACTCCACGGTTTAACAGCGCCAAAACGATTTTTTTTTTGTTTACATTTGTGATCTGCGGGTCGAACTGCCTTATATATGAGAGTTTTGAAAATTTTCCCCGTGCGTAACTTGCGTCTCACGTGGTGGTTCGAAATCATTTTCGAAAACATTTAACCCTTTTTAATTTTTTGGATTGATGAATATTTTTCAGACTTTGACGGACATTTTGAATGCGGAGGGAATCGCTACCGTTCGTCCGTCGACAAAAGAACTCATGAAAGCTTCAAAAGACGCCGAACAAGAAGTTGATATGAATAACAACGAAATTAATATGGCATCTTTACAAATCATGTAAGATAATTTTCAGTATCATATTGATATTACCTACATTTTTTCAAATGTCAAAGCTGGCTCTAGAAATTCCTAGAAATTCTAGAAAATCCTGGTTTTCGAAGTTGGAAAAATAAATCCATTTTTTGTAACAGGGTAACGTTTTTGGGAAAATCTATTTTTTTATCAATTTGGAACTTTTGGGTTACACCACCAGCGCGCTGCAGCGCAGTTATCTTTCAAGTTTTTTTTCGAAAAATGAATAATTTTGGCATTTTTGCGCAATATTTCATTTTTTGTGATATTTTTGTCATTTCATTTTCCATATGTTGGTCTACGAACTTTGGAGGGATCTTTCAAATGTACTATCTTCTTACACTCTGCGCAGTTATCTTTTATTTTTTTAAATAACTACGCAGGTCGTGCTGCTGATTTTCTCAAAACATTCCAACAGAGATGTTCTTTTCAAATATCATTTAAGATATTGGAAACTACAGTACCGATTTTAATTTTAACATTTATCTTAGTTTTTTGTGGATTTAGATGAAATCTTGCTCCGTGAATTTTATTTATATTTTTGGTCTTTTACATTACTGAAAAGATGAAAAAACGACGTCATGGAAGACTATTCTAACCTGACAAACGTGAAACTAAAAACTAAATCTAGGTCACCACATTATCAGAAGGCGGAGAAACCGTGTTACAGAAATGGAAATATGGCAGTTCACTATTCTAGAGAAAATATCGTCCACTGCTCACCATGGGATGCACGAAGAGATTTCGCTATGAGGCCAGCATCAATTAAACAGGTAGGAAGAATTCACTTTTAGTCAAAAAACTTTTCGATTTTTTCAATAGCCCCAAATTGGCCAAACCTTTTTACCCTTTATAAATAATAAATAGTTTGTACATAAAGTTTTGTACATTACATTTTATTATACAAACTTGCGTCGTTTTGTATCATATACACCAGTTGCGCCGTTATCTTTTAAAACCAAATTGAAAAAAAATTGAAAGATAACGGCGTAGTGCTTTACTCATAAGATATGAATTTCCCAAGGAAAAGAAATGTTTTCTTTGTTGTTTCCGATTTGTAAACGAGGAGTTTAGTTTGCTCTGATTTTTCTTTTCGATCTTTTTTAGCTTTAGAATATTCCAAAATCTAAAAAAATAAAAATGCTTTTTTTAGGTGCTTGTGGACGATGGAACAACACATAGTTCATGCGGTACGAATCCATACACGTGAAAAACTGACAGTATTTAGTTCATTGTTTTTCTGCCACTTTTCTTTAGAATTTTTATGCCGTTTTTATTTATTTTTGTGCGAGACGTTTTTTACGTAGTACTTCTTGCAGTTTTTTCTTACGTATTTTCTAGATGGAGATTTTTTTTAACAAAAAAATGGATTTTTGAAAACTTTCATTTTTGATGCTGTTTGATCCGTAGATTATGAATTTGAAACTAAAAATAAAAAATAAACGCGCTAGAGAGCATATTTTTACCGTGAAAAGATTCGAGAAATGTTCCTTAGTACCTGCCTTAGAATTACAAATATTTTTCTGCGAAAAAAAACTGAAATTTCTCTATCTTGAAATACCAGAGTAAAAACCCCGGATTCATGTGCCATACTGTGTATATATAGATTTTCTGATATACATTGGAGTTCTTACTTTACAATATCTATATTGTCAATATGGCTAGATTCCGTTTAACTCTTAGACGCACACTTTTCATCAAATGCAATCAATTTATCTTTCATCAATGCAATTTCAGAGCCCGAGTAAGGCACCATTTAGCTTACATCATCAAGCATACCATAAATAATTTAGTTCAATATTTCAATGATTTTTATACAAATGTATACATTATACTGCCTGAATCACTTTTTTTCAAATTTTAAATATTAGTTCAATATATACACAACCCATATGGTAATATATTAGCTGTGTTTAAGAAACTAAAAATCATTTAGAACCAAAATTCGCTCAGTACGGTTTGAATTATGATTTGGCCGCTGAGAAGTTTTATTTTATTTTTAAAGATAGTTATTTATTAACATTTGATCAAGTCTTGAAATCCATTTACAAATATTCTATAAAGTATCTTTTTTTAAATTTTAGTTTACCAATTGTATTCTTAACCCCGCACCGTACAATACTCACAAAACTTGTTCGTCTGAAAATCGCCCAGGAACAATTTTGAAAAATTATTGGATTCTTATCTGATTCTTAGATAGGGATTATCTCGGTGTGTTTTAGACATTTCGGAGTCGGATAAAAATATCTAAAAAATTGTGAGTCAAATGCGGTGCAGGGTTGAAAGTTTTGCTTACTTTAGGACATTAAATTTTATCGACCTAAACTGTGACTTATTTCTATAATTTTCTTGCATTATGAGTTTTTAAAATTTTAGGACAATTTGAAAACAGAAAAATACCGTTTGTACTGTACAATCTTTTATTAATCTTTAACTCAATATTGAGTATTTTAATACTTAATACAATTATATGGGATTTAAAACGAGTTATTATTAGATGCCTTTTAACCTCCCACCCGTTAACCGGTCCAAAAACCCGTAACCGGCAATTTTTTCGGAGATAACATTATTTGACGACTCGGCATTTAGCCTATAACTGTCCAGTTTTTGAAAAACGGCGCATCCTGTGTATACAGTTTTGATATGTCCATGAAATTTATTCAAATTTGTTTCAATTTTTTTATTAAATTTTTGTAACATAATTAGTTGACAGCCTTTTTCTTTTGAATTTGAAATTTGTTTGAATAAAAAGTTTCCATTTTTATCGAACCATTTGTGTCTCTGATGAAAGCATTGTATTTGAAACGATACAGTCCCTCCTTTGGTGCCGGACGTTGCCAATTTAGAATCTGAATATGAGGTGTGGCACAATATTAATTTGTATAGAGGAAAATAGTGTAATTCAAAGTATGGTAAAACCCCGATGGAAACGTAAAGGTTTCATTGCCTACGCACTTCGCTCTAAATTAGAGCCATTAATGTTTCATATTTTCCGTTCGTGCTCTTTAAAAATTTTTTGTGAGACATTAAGGCATACCCGGTGTATAATAGAGCACCTCTGTGCCGTTATCGGGTCAAAAATTAGACTCAAAATTTTCCAGCCAACCCAGCTACGCACTGTGCCGTTATCGGGTCAAAATTGGTCCTCGAAATGTTGACCTGATAACGGCGCAGGGGTTGTACTCCATTATCGTTTTTGTGTTATTATTCTTTTTTTGTGAAACATTACAGAGCAACCGGTGGTTAATATTAATGCTAAATCCCTGCGCCGGTATCTTTCAAAAAACAAGACCGTATATTTGAAAAATAAGGGCACATAGGTGTGTAATCCGGTGCAAGGTTTTTTAATGCCTAATTAATTAATTAAAATATTAATTAATTAAAATATGAAAAATAATAAATAACAAACCAGTTTAAGCTCAATAAGAGAGGTAACATCAAGAGGCCCACCGGTATCCAAACCGCAGTTTTCGACGGAATCAACTGGTCGAGAAATATCTTCCCATTCGGTCGATAGTCCATTTTCGATATTATATAAAGCTTGATCGAAATTGAGTTGCCGACCAGTTAGTAAACCAGCAGTATAAGAAACGCCTGCCATTGGACCATATAGTTCAAATTCTTTGGCGGTTTTGGTATTTTCGAATTTATTAACTCTGGATGTTTCATCTTCGGGAGTATAACTGTATTAGGTTTCCAGAGAAATAACCGATTATGTGACAATTTTCGAAAAAAAGTCCATTTCTCAGACGATGTTTATTCCAAAAAATCGGCCGACAACGCGACACTTTCACTTGGCCAAAACATGTCGCGTTGTGGGCGTATAAAGTTTACACTATAAACTGTAGCCAAAATCGGAATGGAATCGATGAGAAAATACAAGGGTTAGCCAAATACACTGCTTAACGGTTTATGAGACTTTCTCTTATCAAGCCACTCTGTCTGCTCGTGCGCTTATCAGGCCACTTATTTTTACAAAAATTTTCCACCTATCCCGCCCACGCACTGAGGGTTTATCAGGCCACATGTGGGTTTATCAGGCCGTTTTTGGAAGGCGAAAGTGGCCGCATAACCCCTTAAGCAGTGTATATAAAAATCTAGAAACCAGGCTCCAATGCATTTCGGTTTCCCAATCATCGTCCGTGAAAGTAGTTTGGCAAATGTCGTTTTCGTCACATTTTTCAACAGTAAAATGCTAAGATTATATAAAAAAAAAGCCGTAAAAATTATTATAAATTTGGAATGTTTTAATTTTAACAAGTATGACTCACCTCTTTTATTGGTACTGCTTGATCTTGATGTAAAATGTTACGTGGATTGGCACCTACAAACTTATCGAGTTTTTAAATTCTATGTTTCCATATTTTTTGGGGGTTAAAAATACAAAATTCTTATCAGTAAGGAAGCAGATCTTTAAAACCGACCTTTACGGAATACTCGTACTGACCAGGGCTCGGCATAATCAGTTGTCTTGCTTGGCTTGGCTTGGCTTAGCTTAAGTTGGATTTTTTTCCCAACTGGCTTGGCTTGGCTTGGCTTAATTTGATTTTTTATTACAGTTGGCTTGGCTTGGCTTGGCTTAAGTTCGATTTTTAATTTAACTGGCTTGGCTTGGCTTGGCTTAAGCCGGCTTAAGGTGGCTTAAGGTGGCTTAAGTTTTTTTCACTGGAAATTTTCATAACATCAAGTGGCTAAAAAACACATGCGATTATTTTAACGAGCTCGGATATTTATTAGATATCTAGTAAAAATGTTATTCAGTTAACACCAAAAGGCAAGTGAAGAGATTTGATGCAAACAAACAATAAAATATGCGTGCAAATATAAAACGTTTTTGGAGCACACATGTATCTATAAAACACAATAATTTCCTTGTAATTTTAGAAGTAAACTTCATTTTTCACTCAACGGAAGTTTCTTGAAGAACGGGGTTTAGCGAGAAAAACGTTTTTCTGGAAATTTTCCAAAAAAACGGGGTGCCCAAAAATGTTATACGAGTCATATGGTATGACTCATATTTATTACCGTATGAGGTATAAACGGCTAAAATTAACTATCCTCAAAATAAGCCATTATAATACAAAAATGTCCAAATAACATCCCAATACGGACGCTGTTTTCGAAAATCAAAAACGTCCGTAATTGGAGTAGGGCAGTATACCAGTTATTTCAGAGCAACACTTTCAAGCTTCATGAGAAATGTATCGTGATAGTCAGCTTGAACCAGTTTCCGAATTGTTTTACCTCTCAAAGCATTTCGTTCCGCTGAAAAATGACCGCTAATGAGCGAAAATGTTCTTTCAATACTTGAGGTACTAGAAGGTATCAACAAAACCATACGCGCAACATGACTCAACAGAGGGAATTTAGACTTGTGCATTTCCCAAAAATGCTTAGTTCGTTTTCCGCGTGGGTGGTACAATAGGGTAGGCGAACTGGAATTTTGTTGTGATATGATAATTGGTTTTGATGCTCTGTCCGTTTGATATCTTTCATACGACGCGGTGAAATTGTTCCATTCTGCTTGATTGAAATACTTCAAATCCTGATAGTTCGCCAGTTCAATTTCGATCAAGTTTTCGGGCATTTCAGCATTTATTACCATGTCCATGATTAGTTCAGGGTCAATATAATCCGACGTAGGCGATGGTGACGTAACTGGTATTGACGCTTTTTGATGGAGTGCATCATATCCCAAATAGTTTTCTGCAATTTGAGTTATCATATCAATTGCTTGTTCTTTCCACGTCTTATGGCCCGCTTTGTCGTACTGAGTTGTGAATGTACGAGTCAATATGTCAGCAGTAGTGCGCATTTGCTGGTCATTAGTTTCTTGAAGTGTGCAGACTGCTTTCGACAACTTACATGGTCGTCTGTTCCAGGTAATAAAAAGACAACATTTTTCCATATCACCTTGCACACGATTGGGAATGTAGTTGTTAGAAGTAATTTTGCCGTCCATTTCACTTGCTTGGTTGCAAAGTTGCTCAGAAATGCAGTAAATCATGGACCGTTTGAAGCTATTCATATATTCTGAATAGGGCGTACCTTCAGAACTGATTCTTGAACCCCACTCGATAAGGCACTCCATTAAAGGCAAATACTCTCCAATACTCAACTCATGGTCACTTTCGAAATATGTCAAAACACTGCAAATAGTTGTTGCATAATCGTAAAGCGCTTCTGCGTATGCCAAACTTATTTTTTTGTGCCGCAGTAGGGCTCCAAAAGCATGATCACCGTCTTGCATTTTTTGAATTATGCGTTTTGCCATAATGATAGGTTCCATTGTTTCTTTGATTGAACGGAACCGAGTGGGAGCTATACTCTAGCATCGAGTCAAAACCGTATTACAACCCCTGCGCTGTTATTTTGCAACTTCCGCATGAAAAAAAATCCGCACGATAACGGAGCGAACGGGAAAATCTGCAAGATAACAGGTGACAAGATAACAGCGCAAGGTGTGTATTATGTGTAATAAAATTTAAAACTACACCCCCTGCGCTGTTATGTTTCACCGGTTAATTTGCAGTTTTGTCTGTTCGTTCGGTTATCTTGCATTAAGGACGGGTCTATAGAGTTGTTAACAAATAAGAATCGAAAACTTGAAAACTAGATTTTAGTAAAACTTTTACACAGGTTAAGTACTTAACCGTCCACTAATTTTTTATCAAAACTGGACGGTTAAGCCGGTAGTGCGTAGGCGATTAGTTTGGGGAAATTAAAAAAACGAAGTGGACGGTTAAGCAAAAATAGGGTGGACGGATAAGCAAAAATAGCCATTTTATATAAAAACTTGATCTCCTATAACACGCGAGTCTCTGGTTACAGGGGGTGTGCGTATTAAGGGTTGGTTAACGATTTTTGAAAAACGACCCTTATTAAGCACACTGGCCCTTATTTAGCACACCCAGCATTAGGCGAGTTTAGTGTTGTAACTTGACGTAATTATGATTTTTGCGTCTTATAAATGATTTTATCAATTTTGGAATCTTAAATTTGTATTGAATACAATTTAAACTTATTGTATCCATTAACGAACCAAAAGCTAGTGAAAAATGCCCATGGGAAATAATGATAAAATCAGGACCCTTATTTGGAGCAAAAATATTTTTTATCGAAAAAAGCGACCCTTATTTAGCACTACCGACCCTTATTTAGCACAAGCGACCCTTATTTAGCACCCCCTCTGTATATAATTATATCTAAAATTTTATGTAGTGGGCACTTTTTAGACAAGGTGCCCGTTTTTCAACACCAACAGTAAACTTAAATGCTATAGGCTTTCAGAGTTTGCAAATCGCGCGAAAATTCTGAAAACCTAGTTTAAAATATGTATTTTCTTCAACGTCCGAAAACCCGTTAACACGCCACTTTTGGGTTAATTTGTATCAGGGCTAACGCCTACACGGTACGCCGTTAACCGGACGTTTTTTAGTAAATCGTTTTGAATATTTTTTTTTGTTTCGCTAAAATTTGTATCATATAGCAATATTTTCAATGTTCAATTGAGTCAAAAAGTATGAAAAAATGATATTGATTTGAAATCAACCGTGTCATCCGTCAAAGAAAATAGTCGTGTGTTATAGGAGATCAAATTTTTATATTAAAATGTATATTTGCCGTTAACCGGCCACCCTATTTGCTGTTAACCGACCAGTTTTGAATTTTACAATTTCGCCAAAAAATCGTCTACGTATTGACCAGTTAACCGTCCGAAACCCGTTAAGAAACACCGGCCAGTTAAAAAACAATTTAGTTGCTTGTTAACGGCGTACCCTGTATATGTATGCAGTGAATCTTCCGCTTATCAATAGAAAAAAAAAATCATTGTATAACTGTAAGCTTCTGAACGCTTTCAAGAGCGTTTTTCTACAAGGTTGAGTTTGTAAACTTTTTGCATTACCTTACAGACGCCTACGCACTGCGCCGTTATTTTCCAGATTTTCCAATTTACTCCGTTATCTTGCACATTTTTGTTCATTTATCTACACCCCTCGCGATGTTATCTTGAAACGTTTGCGCAGATTAAATCCGCAAGATAACGAATAAAATGGAGAAATCTGCAATATAACGGCGCAATGCGTAGGCGTCTGCAAGGTAATGGCCACGAGCGAAAGTTAATAACATATTAAGATATTTTGTCAAAATTGGTTTCGACTCTTTCCTGAATTTGAGGGTAATGTGAAATGCGATTTGTTATGTTTCGTTTTTTTTCGTCAGAATAATCACTAAAATTCGGATGGCTCCGCATTGCCAAAGTGACCTTGTCTTCGGGATCAGGCTCCGTTGTGCGCAAGAGCGCGTTCAACGACTTTGGGCAGTTGGGAGGCAATCGTTTCAGCTCTTTTTTTGTGAATGTTTTCGATGCATTCTGAATGAAATCTTCAATGTCCGTATAACGACTTGGCCCATCTATTGAAAATTTTGATAACGTTTTTGTCACTGACCGCTTCAACAAATTAGACACGCTATGAGTGTTACAAATGCAACTTGTTTTACTCAATTTTTGACAAGCACCTCGAATTGCTGCATCGCCGCTGCAACTGATGAGGCCATCATTAACCAGTTGACGTAGATTATATTCCTATGAACATTTTTTAAATCATTGTAAACGTAAGTCGCCGCTTTGCATGGCTGTTCTGTTATGAAAATTGGTCCTGAAACCAAACTACAATTATATCGCCTTTATGCTAACAGTTCATATCTTGACAGTTTTTAGGCCCTGAATCATACCAAAACTGCCAAGATAATGGCGATACAATTGTATTGCAAAACCAATTATGACTAACGCATCAAACTTAAAACACTTTATAATAGCATAACCAAACGCGTTGGTCATGATTGGTTTTGCAATATTTTGGTTTTCAAGCGTGAGACCAATTTTCATTTCAGAGCAGCCCTGCAAAGCGGAGACTTAAAACTTGACTGCAAATCGTTCAATCGCAAGTAGCGTCATGAAGCGGACTAAGAGCAAAATTACCTCGAGAACTTCATTAACCAAATCAACAGTGGTGTCGTCGTCAATGTCTGTGACTGGTATGTAATCTAAAAGGTAGTGATGTCGAATGAGCTCTTTGTCGGTTAGCGTGATCAGTATGCCCAAGGCTTTATTTGTGCTTTCGCTAGTCATCCGTGGTAGGGTCTTGTGATCGATACTGAGCGCCAACATGCCTTCTTTCGCAAGTTTACCGGCGTGAGCTTTAATAGCTGCAAGCATAACATTTGCCTTTTCTTCTGAAACACGGATCAAGGTTCGCGGACTGGGCTGCAACTGGTCAATACTGAACTCATTGTATTTAGTCTCACTTAACAAGAGCTTGGCAAAACCTAATGCGTAATTTAAACTACGTGAGTGATGATTAAAACGTATAAACTACATCACCTAAACAGTTATCTTAACAAAGGTTTTGCTCAAAAAGTGTTAAGATACTTGAATTTTGTTAAGATAAATGGGTAGGACATTTGGTTAGATAATTGGAATTTACGATACGTTTTGATCAAAAAAGTCTTAAGATAATCCAAGTTTGTTAAGATAACTGGTTAGGGAATGTAAGTTATACGTTTGATTAAATAAAAAAAGTTTTTATTGGCTTTTACAAAAACTTTTTGAAATTTTAATTAATTTTATCTTAAAAAAAACTCAAACCCAGTGTTTTGCCGAGCCCAACACTTAGTAAAACTTTGAAAAAATCTTTAATGTCATCTCCTTCCAGGAAATTAAGAGGAAGTCGTTTGCGCGAAATTAATTTCATTGCCGCATCTCTGTATTTGGTCACATATTCTTTACCAAACTGTGTTTTTTGGCGAAATCCAAATTTACCAGTTAATGTATGCTGGCCCAAAGCAGAAGTTTTTGGCTGAATTTCGGGTGTGTTATGATGACGCTCGCAGTGACGAGTAAAGTTGAGCTTCACGTAACGCGCATATTTTGAATGCGCTTTGAAATGACCGTAGTTGGATCTGTTGGGATTTTTCGAAGGACAGTCACGATCAGTGCATCGAACATAACCTGTTGCAGTGTTTGATTGCATAAGTTCTTCGAATTCAACTTTTTTACCGTCATATTCGGGCAATTCAAATTTGAGATCGCCCAGTTTTTGATATTTACCAGGTTTTTTATTTGCAAGGACGTCTTAAACCAGGGATGGAAAAACGGTTGTTATGGGCGCAGCCTGATAAATACACATAAATAGTGGGCGCAGCCTGATTTGGTTGAAGGCATTAAAGGTCGAAACCCTGAAAAGGTCGAAACCTGAAAAGTGAGGTACAGTCCCTCACCCAAATAGGTAACAACATGGTAACAATTATGTTACTTATTTGGATACTTGTTACTTATTTGGGTGATTATCACCTATTTGGGTAGTTGGGTTTTCTAAGCCTAAAAATGACCTTTTCGGTGTTATTTATACATAATAGTAACTNGTTTTCTTGTGGTAACATAACGGCGCCGGTGGTTTATTTCAAAAATGAATATTTTTAGGTGAAATTTTTGGAGTTAATATTTTCTAATTTTTTTTTAGGTTTGATTTCCTGTTGGCGTTAGAAGCAGTTGTGGAACAATCAACCGTTTGTTTAATGTATCACGAACAACGACAAATTCTGAACTTAATTGTTGAAATGACCAAACAGGTAAAATTAACAATAGTGTCGGTTACTTTGCGTTTAACTCCTGCGGCTCCATTTTAATGTATTAGTTACGCTTGTGACAGTACCATATGGCGGAGGGCAAAATTTTCAAAAAAAAAGGCCTGAGGGGATAGAGCTGCATTCGAGGATTCCAAAAAAATATTTTTGGATCACTAGAAGGTTGTCAAAATGACCTAAAAAGTCCCAAACAAAAATCTATAAAAAATTTGTGATTTTTTCAGGACTTTGAAAGTCTTTTTGACAACCTTCTAATGGTCCAAAAATATTTTAATACACTTTTTTGGAATCCCCGAGAGCAGCTCTATCACCTCAAATTTTTTTTTGAAAAAAAATTGCCCGCCAGTTCGATTCCTCCATAAGGTTCTGTAAAAATAATAATTCTGACGGTTTTTTTGTTTAAATTTATGATATGCGGGTCGAACTGCATTATATATGACTCATATAATATAAGAGTTTTGAAATTTATCCCCGAGCGTAACTTGCGTCTCACGTGATGGTTTATCGTGATACTAGTCAATTTAAAAAAATGATCGAAATCATTTTCGACAGTATTTAACCCTTTTTTATTTTTTGGATTGATGAATATTTTTAAGACTCTGACGGACATTTTGAATGCGGAAGGAATCGCTACCGTTCGGCCGTCGACAAAAGAACTCATGAAAGCTTCAAAAGACGCCGAACAAGAAGTTGATATGAATAACAACGAAATTAATATGGCATCTTTACAAATCATGTGAGTTAATTTTCAGTATCATATTGATATCACTAACATTTTTTAAAATGTCAAAGCTGGCTCTAGAAATTCCTACAAATTCTAGAAAATCTTGGTTTTCGAAAAATAAATCAATTTTTTGTAACATGGTAACATTTTTGGGAAAATCTATTTTCTTTATAAATTTGAAACCTTTGGGTTACACAACCAGCGCAGTTATGTTTCAAGTTTTCTTTCGAAAAATGAACAATTTCGTTTTTTGTAGATTTAGATGAAATCTTGCTCCGTAAAAGTTTTTTTTAATTTTTGGTCGCGAGCTCAACCTACATTGCTGAAAATATGAAAAGACGTCGTCATGGAAGACTATTCTAACCTGACAAACGTGAAACTAAAATATAAATTTAGGTCACCACATTATCAGAAGGCGGAGAAACCGTGTTACAGAAATGGAAATATGGCGGTTCACTATTCCAGAGAAAATATTGTCCACTGCTCACCATGGGATGCACGAAGAGATTTCGCTATGAGGCCAGCATCAATTAAACAGGTAGGAAAAATTTACTTTTAGTTGAAATTTTTTTTTTTTGTTTTTTTTAATTAATTGAATCCCAGGGGGAAGTGCGTGTATATAGACACGCAACTTGTTTTTTCGTCGATTTAAGGCATATGGAGGCCCCGTAGGGCAAAACGGGTTTTGCTGACGCCCCCTCAACTTTTCGAGAAAATTCGATTGACGAAGTTTTTTGCGTAGGTTGGATATTTCAAACAGCTCTCTAGGGGGCCCTGGTGGCCAACATAACATTTTAATATGTAAACATTTCCTTCGCAATATAATGTAAATAATCACAGGGGATATGTTACCCTATTAACAGATCAGTACCCTATTAACAGTACCCTATTAACAGATCACCCTAATTTGCGAAAAACTTTTTGTCTTTGTTGTTGCCGATTTGAAAACGAGGACTGTACAGTACAATCAATGTCTTTGATATGATCCATGTGGGGTTTTCACAAATCTTTTTCTATCATTGGAAAATTCTAAAATTGTAAAAAATTGAAACTAACAAACTTTTATTTTAGGTGCTGGTGGACGATGGAACTACACACAGTTCATGCGGTACGAATCCATACACGTGAAAAACCGACAGTATTCAGTTCATTGTCTTTCTGTGAGATTTTTAGAATTTTTATTTTGCCGTTTTTATTTATTTTGTGTGAGACGTTTTCGGAGCGTATTTTCTCGATAGAAAATAATTTTTCGTTTTGAACAAACAAAAATGTATTTTTTTAATTTTCAATTTTGATGCTGTTTGATTACGAAAAAGATTACAAATATGAGACTAATAATTAAAAAAATTAACACGGTTGGGGCGCTAGAGAGCATTTTCTACCGAAAATAGATTCAAGAAATGTTCTTCAGTACCTCAGGATGTACCGTTTTTTTATATTTATGATTTCCAATGTGTGATTTACTGCATCATAAAGAGTGAGTTTAAAGACGGTGCGGTCAATTTGTTCACAAAAAAAATATTATATAATGTATGCCATATGTCTAGGAAGGGTTTCTTTTTCGCATTTTTTGTAAATGAGTCGACCGTACCGTCCCTACAAATGTTTTCGTGCGGAAAAAAGCTAAAATTTCTCTATCTAGAATAGACCTTCTGGTAAAAACCCCGGATTCATGTGCCACGCTGAGTATATATAGATTTTCTGATATAAATTGGAAATTTTACTTCATAATGTCATATATTTCACAATATCTATATGGCTAGATTCCGTTAAACTCTTAGACGTACACTTTCCATCAAATGCAATCAATTTATCTTTCATCAATGCAATTTCAGAGCCCGAG